>CAWUFW010003077.1:0-170000 GCA_963921515.1 Calotriton arnoldi | reverse complement strand
TTGATTGGGGCTTGTTTGTACCTACATTTTTTTGGGGGATTTCCATAGTTTTTAAAATGTATTGTTGTGGCCTGTAGTTTCGGCAGGGGCCTAGTTGTTTTTCTTGGATTGGAATTTCAGCCAGTAGGCCCGGACTAGAGCCAGAGGTACCCATGGGTGCATGTTTCTGTGGTGTTTGTTGAATTTAAACATCATGTAGGGCATGCATGGATGGCATTGGATTGAATTGGTAAAAGTGGTTTTTGGGGTGTATTTCACTTTTTGGGTGTAATATATATACCTTTGTTGGATGTGTGTGTGTGCTTGTTGTGTAACTTTTCAACCTTTCGTAGCCCTGTGGATTTTCGTTTTTGCATTTTTGTATTAAAGCTGTGTTGTTTAGCACTGCAGGCCTCCTTTGTCTGGTAATATTATTATAGGCCTGCTTGAGTTCATTGTTTTCCATGGCCTGTTGTGACTGTGAGTGACCACGTGGCTTGGGGCCATTTTGTGGTGGTAGTTTAGTAGTGTGCTGCTTTTTCCATATAGGCCTGCATGTCTTTTCTTTGTTCCCCTTGGCTTATGCTTGTTGTGATCTTGTGGGTGGCATGGCCATGTGGTGGCCAAAAAACTCCTCAGGTTGTCATTTAGATGTAGTTTGGTGAGCAAGGAGTCACTTTTTTTTTGTTTTACAATTTTTTTCAAGAGGAAGGAAGTTGCCCAGAGTCTCCAACTGCCTGGTCCTGTCCTTTGTCTTCACTTTTTTATTATTTTGGGTGGCCTGGCCATGTGGGTGGCGGCCATTTTGTAAAGCCAGGCATTGTGCTTTTGCCATAGGCCTGCATTGTCTGTCTTGTGTTCCTTTTCTTGTTGTTCTGGGTGGCCTGGCCATGTGTTGGCGGCCATTTTGTGGGAACAGCCACTGTGCTTTTGCCATAGGCCTCCAAGCTTGCGGCCTAGTGTGCCAGTAGGCCCGGAGGTAGTCATCCTCATGGGTGCATAAAAACTGTTTCTGTGTTGTCTGTTGAATTGTAACACAATTTAGGCCATGGATGGCATTGGATTGATTTGCAAAATGTGGGTTTTGGGGTGGTATTTCATTTTTTGGGTGTTTGTTAAATAAATAGGCCTTTTCAGCCAGTAGGTAACCCTGGGCGTTCAGCTCGCGGACTTTGGGCAACTCCGCACTGCGCGACAACGCGGACTTACACTTTTTATCTTCTTCGCGAGCTCGATGTACGTTTTCGCGCGCGCGATAACGACTTTTTGTGACGATTGCGATGCCGAACACGCAGAATTTACAATCTGGCGAAGAATATCTCTCGAGCATCATAAAACCTTCTCGAAAATGTTGATTTAGTTCATTTTGCACAAAAACTCCTCAGGTTGTCATTTAGATGTAGTTTGGTGAGCAAGGAGTCACTTTTTTTTTGTTTTACAATTTTTTTCAAGAGGAAGGAAGTTGCCCAGAGTCTCCAACTGCCTGGTCCTGTCCTTTGTCTTCACTTTTTTGTTATTTTGGGTGGCCTGGCCATGTGGGTGGTGGCCATTTTGTAAAGCCAGGCATTGTGCTTTTGCCATAGGCCTGCATTGTCTGTCTTGTGTTCCTTTTCTTGTTGTTCTGGGTGGCCTGGCCATGTGTTGGTGGCCATTTTGTGGGAACAGCCACTGTGCTTTTGCCATAGGCCTCCAAGCTTGCGGCCTAGTGTGCCAGTAGGCCCGGAGGTAGTCATCCTCATGGGTGCATAAAAACTGTTTCTGTGTTGTCTGTTGAATTGTAACATAATTTAGGCCATGGATGGCATTGGATTGATTTGCAAAATGTGGGTTTTGGGGTGGTATTTCATTTTTTGGGTGTTTGTTAAATAAATAGGCCTTTTCAGCCAGTAGGTAACCCTGGGCATTCAGCTCGCGGACTTTGGGCAACTCCGCACTGCGCGACAACGCAGACTTACACTTTTTATCTTCTTCGCACGCTCAATATACGTTTTCGCGCGCGATAACGACTTTTTGTGACGATTGCGATGCCGAACACGCAGAATTTACAATCTGGCGAAGAATATCTCTCGAGCATCATAAAACCTTCTCGAAAATGTTGATTTAGTTCATTTTGCACAAAAAACTCCTCAGGTTGTCATTTAGATGTAGTTTGGTGAGCAAGGAGTCACTTTTTTTTGTTTTAAATTTTTTTTAACGAGGAAGGAAGTTGTTCGGTGGCCTGGCCATGTGGTGGCGGCCATTTTGTGGGACCAGCCACTGTGCTTTTGCCATAGGCCTCCAAGCTTGCGGCCCAGTCTGCCAGTAGGCCCAGAGGTAGTCACCATGGGTGCATAAAACTGTTTCTGTGTAGTCTGTGGAATTTTGACATCATTTAGGCCATGGATGGCATTGAATTGAATTGCGAAATGTGGTTTTTTTTGGAGGGTCTGACTATTTCACTTTTTGGGTGTGTTAAATAAATGCCTTTTTTGCGTGTGTACTGTGTAATTATAATTGTGTTGTTGTAGTGGTTGTCTAACTTTCAAAAGTGTTTTTAGCCATGTGGATTTTAGTTTTTGCATTAAAGCTGTGTGTGTTTTATAAGGCATCCTTTGTCTGCCCATATATAGGCCTGCTTGAGTTCATTGTTTGCCGTGCCTTGTGCCTGTGAGTCACCATGTTGCTGGGGGCCATTTTGTTGTGGTAGTTAGTAGTGTGCTGTTTTTGCCACATAGGCCTGCGTGTCTTTCCATTGTTCCTCTTGTCTTACTGCTTCCAAATCCATCCCCATTGCCAGCTGCAGCTCCCTGATGCTGCTATATAATACATCCCACGTGATGCACAAATTTAGGCCAAACATGCTCCACTACATTTTAGTTTTTGTTCTTTACTATTCTTATTCTTCCAGAGTGTACACTAGCACTACACAGTAGCCAGGAAAGCCCTGGCCTTGTTGTCAACGTCTCATAAATGGCTAGACTGTGTGTTGTTGTTCACAGAGTTTCTGAAATTTAATAATTGAGGCCACCACACACTAAGTTCTATATTCTATTTGTTTGATTTGTGCTATATTTGACTGATGTTCTGGCTTTTTTGCTTTTAGGTGCACAAAGACTGAGGAGGAGGTGTGTCTCTCATCATTGCCCGTTGCACTGCCAGACAGACATCCTGCTGCTGTACACACAACACAACGTGACGTGTGACCTGACCAGACATCTCTGCAACTGAGTGCTGCTGACATCTGAAGAAGATGGGCCCAAAGAAAGCAGGTACCAGGTCCTCCAGTACCAAGAAAGTTGCTATTGAGAAGAAGAAGGAACAGAAGAAGGAAGTGACACTTAAGTCTGGTGTGCCGGCCAATACCTTTTTGGGAAAAAAAATTGCGCCTGCAGCAGCGGTGTCCGGGGGCAAGCTGGGGGCAGCACCTCTGCATCAGTGGACCCAACCCACCAACCCAGGCCCAAGCACATGAGTGTGGAAGAGGTAGCCAGCCTAATGGTGGAAAGCAGTGATGCTGAGCCTGAGATAAACTTATCGCTATCTCAAAGTAGTACCCAATCAACGCAGGAGGAAACACAGCAGATAAGTGGTCAACAACAACAGCCGCAACCACCGCCCGCAATAGTAGTTGTTGTTCCTCCTGAAGTAGGGGCAGTTCAGGAAATTGAGCCTCATGCAGAGGTAGAAGAAGAAGCCACTCATTCAGAAGATCCATTGTCTTCCAAATCCCCAGCAAGGAAAAGGAGGGGTAGTCCATCAAGTTCTTCGCCAAGCCCCCTTCTGATGATCTAGATGCCACTTGGAAGCCACAAACTGAGTCTGAGAGGGAGCCACGTTCCAAGACCAAGCTAGGGAAAAGGAAGGTTCCGGAAAGCCTTACACTTATGGAGGTCGATGTAGAACAGCAAGATGATGATGATGACGAGCCAGTCATCACGAACATCACTCCTGGCCCCGAGGAGATGGAGACCAACATTATTACCCTATCCAAAATCGCTGCGAGGGATGGAGCACGCATACCTCCACAGGTAACACCAACACGACCTACAGCTTCCATATTTGCATTAGCAAAGGCCCGGCAGCGACCTACATCCAGCACAACCACCACCTCAGTAGGAGTAGGTAGTGGTACAGCAGCACAGAGTCAAATTCAACACACACCGTCCAGTTCATCCGGCATTGGAAGTGGCACCTCCAGCAGGAGGCCAAAGTTAAGCTCCCCAGTTTGGGACTTCTTTACGGTTAGCGCAAAGGAGGAGAACATTGCTATATGCTCCATTTGTAATAGCTCTGTTAGTCGTGGTAAGCTTGGTACAAACTATGGTACCGGAGGCCAAATGACCCATCTGAAAAAACACCACTTGATCAGCTGGGAGGACCACCTTCGCGGCAGAAAAAAAACTGCAACCATTGGTGTTGGTGGGGATAAAGGAGTAGAAGAAGAAGATCTGATCACGGTGGAAGAGGAAGGACAGGGAGACATTCTCTCTGGTAGTGGTACACAAGGTGTCCCTGACCCCAGCAGTGCAGTCTTAACGTCGCATACATGTTCAACAACATCTCAGTGGCACAAGAGTAAGAGTCAGCCGGAGACACCAAGAAGTACCAGGTCCGCACTACCAAAAAGTGCATTGTTGAGCCTAAGAGAAAGGAAAACCATGCAGCCTACCATTATCAGCATGTTTGGGGGTGAGGGGCAGTACGAACGCAACCACCCAATAGCACGTTTGTACAATGCGAAGCTGGCTAAAATGTTAGCACTGGACCTTCTCCCTTTTTCTTTTGTTGAAGGGGTGGGTTTTCTGGAATTTGTGTCAACCATCTGCCCAAAATGGCATGTTCCCAGCCGCTACTATTTTGCCAGAGTTGCAGTTCCAGCACTACATCACGACGTGCTGGAATTGCTAGGAAAGGCCTTGAAGCAGAGTGCTGTTCACAGTATCCACCTGACTACAGACATGTGGACCAGTTGCCAAGCCACAGATTACATGTGCATCACTGCACACTGGATCTGTTTTGCGGGGGTTAGACAACAGATATCTGCTGGTGTTGATACTGCAGAGATTTTTCATGCCACTCGCAAACATGCAACTGTAGCCATGTTTGCCATGGAGAAATCTCATACTGCTGCAAACATTTTGGAAGAGTTTAACACCAAGGTCTTTGAGTGGCTGCGCCCAAGAGGGCTTACGATTGGTTTTGTTGCCACTGACAACGGCAGTAATGTAGTTTTGGCCATGCGCAATGGTGGCTATTTCAGGGTCCCGTGTTTGGCACACTGCATTAACATTGTTGTTCAAGACTTTTTGAAAAATGAATCCAAAGTCAGCAACTTACTGGTCACCTGCAGAAGAATATGCACACATTTCAGCCATTCTTTTAAAGCCCGGAAGCAGCTGAGGGTCATTCAACGTGAGCATAAAATGCCAGTCAAAGTGCTCATCCAGGAGGTGCCAACACGTTGGAACTCAACTTATTACATGCTTGATCGTCTGTTTGAACTGTACATACCACTCAATGCTTATGTCATGCAAAGATTAGGGGAACCTACTGTGAGAGGCATGACCGTTGAGATGGGTCAATGGGACCTCATTAAATGCCTGACTGAGATGCTACTTCCTTTTGAGATCTTCACACGTGAAGTCAGCAGGGAGGACTGTACTATGGGCCAAGCTATCCCATTGTTGCACATGCTAGAGCAACAGCTGAAGGATGTGTCTGAAACGTACGCAGGTGTGGATGACAAACAAGACGCATATCATTTGGCGGAGACCTTAGCCGCTCGCTTATCGGAAAATACAAGGATTAAAAATAAAATTTTGTCACAACCACATTACATTAGTGCCACAATTTTGGATCCACGGTACAAAGTATTTCTGAACAGCAAGGCAGTAATTCCTTTTTCGGAAGTGGATGTTGCCAACTACAAAACTTTGATAGCTAAGGAAGCCACTATTTTCGAAAGCGAACGGCTGTTAATTACAGGCCCACCACCCCAGGCCATAACCAGTACTACAGGGCATCCAGAGTCAAGTTCTACTTCGGAGCCTGAGGGCAGTGCATTTGCCTCCCAGCAGTCACCTACACCAACAATAACATCAAGAACAGGATCATCCACAGCACAATGTGCAACTGATTGGTTTCTACGGCAGGGGTATGGTAAGTCCAGTGCTGATGCAAAGGCAAAACAGGCCGAGCACATCAGAGCACCCCTGAACATTGAGCGGATGGTCCAGGCCTATCTGGATGACCCAACAGAGGTCTTCATGGATCAAAACCCATTGGTGTATTGGTATGGGAAAAGAAGCCAATGGACAGTGCTCAGCAGGCTGGCGATAAAGTATCTGGCTTCCCCTGTTGCAAGTGTCTCTTCTGAGCGTGTTTTCAGTGCTGCTGGTGCCATTGTAACTTCGAAAAGGACCAGTCTCTCGGCCCAAAGCGTGGAGAGGTTAACCATGATCAAAATGAATCAGCACTTTATACCACCGGATTACAAAATACGTGAATCACAGCAGGAAGAGGAGAGCGACTTGGATGACGTAAATAGTGCGTTACAGGACCTACTTCTGTCCGAACCACCAGAGTTTGAGGACGAGCTCCTCTTCCCTGACAACTAGGCTTTCAAATTGTTACTTTCTTCCTTCCTTTATGTGTCTGTGTATCTGTCTTTCTGGTTCAAATCAAATCACAACAAATCCATCACCACCGTCTTCTCTTTTATTTCCCTATTGGAGTTGCACGTCTGTGCATTTAACTGTCCACTCTTCAGAGTCCTGCTTCATCTTCCTGTCTCGCACAAGTACATTTCCATCAAGCCAGACATTAGTACAAGAAATGTTGCCTTTACCAGTCCCGCCTCCATAAGAAGTGAAACGTGACTATAGCTATCCTCCGTTTTGTTTTCGAGCCGAAACTCATCAGTGTCCGAAGGCTACAGCCTCAGCAGGCATCCAAAGGTCCTCACTGTCAGGACAGAAGGTACTTGGCAGAGAAAGACAAGAGACTCTTCGAAGAAACTTGCTGACATTTGTGCAAACTCAAATGACCAGCAATGAGCGCTACCCAGGCCGCGGCCCATCATCACAGTGCTGACCATGGGAAGCAACTTAAACTGTGACAAAGTGCCACAGATGAATAAGACGAAAACCGAAACAGCGACTAACATTCAAAATGAATGTGGACTGGAGTAATGATGAGGCCACTGCCCCGTAAAAAAAAAAAAAAACAACTATCAGAACTAGGCATCTGATGATCTGACAGCCAAAGAGAAGAGCAAGACAGGTAATGATGGAATGCATTGGATGCTTGCAGACTCTGAGCGATTGCTGTTGTTTGTTGTTGATGTTGTGCATGAAGTCGAACTCTACTCTACTAGTTAATCTACAAAGTGACTCAAGTCAGTGACAGTCAATGTTTCCCTTCTTGTTGTTTAATAACCAAATTGTACTCCTACTACTGCAGGTGCAGGCCAATATCTGTTGCAATTTTTTAATATGGAATATGGACTTAATCGGAGTCACTACAGACTGACTTGTAGTTGGACAACACGTACCACACCATGATGATGACCATACTATCTTTGCACGCAGTCATTCAGTTGGATCAGAGATGATTCAAGGAATAACTGCATTTCATCTAGTGGCATAAGGTAAACATAAACACAACAATTCAACAAGAAAGTAAACACAGCAGACCTACATGTCCATGTAGTGGTGTAGTCGAGTGTAGTGATGACTGACAGCGGCGCATTGATTTTGTCACTTAATTAGGAAAATGCTAAGTTGCTGTGTATGCCTTTTGTCTGGCTATGTCAAAAATTAAGGTAAATGGAGGTTGGGTCACGGGCTGGTGCTGTGGTGGGCCTGTTCTGTCCTGTTGTTGTTGTAGCTTAATGCTGTAAACAGAATCTACACGATATATCCAAGCCGCCTCACTCTGAAAGTGTTCTCTCTTCTCTTCTTGGACTCCACCGTAATTGATGTTTTTTTTTATTCATTGATTTTTCAATACCCCTTTTGTTTTTCCATCTAGACGTTACAGGCCGGCCTTTACCCTGTGCTTGCTATACTGGGAGACACAACTCAGATTTACCTTACCAATCGGCATCAGGAAGGCCACCAAGATTGATGTGCGGAGCGTCCATGGAAGATAGGACCAAGAGGAAGGACGAGATTCAACTCCACAATTTGAGCATGATAATACAGTAACTTTAGTATCATTCATCATTCATCTTTTAATTAATTTGAATCCTTTTTCTCTTCAATCATTAGGACTGTGTGTTGTGTGTTGTTTGTTTGCTAATTGATCCCTACAACTGTTTTTTAATTGTCTTTGCTATCTTTACAAGTAAGCCCAGTACAACATGGAATTTGGGTCTCTGAGGGCATATTACAGGCAAGGCAAATTGCATAGAATATACTGCTGCCCTGTACTGTCTAATTGTCTAGTAGGAGTTATTCAGTACTACTCATTAACCATCAAGCTATCTTCATCATCATGCATGCATTTCCCTTTTCTCCCTTTATAGATTTTTTGGATAAGATCATGGTCGTCTGCCAAGATTGCGCTTTGCTTTTGTTGTCCATGCGTACTGTTTTTCATTCTCAAACCTTTCCCCAAACCCCCTTCCCATCCATTCATCAAACCCTAACCCTCTTCCCCGGGCTGTGATTTATATTGAGGTGTGATGTGACTACATAAAATGTACACCAATTGATCACACGCTTGCTGGGGCAGATGTGGTGAAAGCAACACTAATTCAATTGCAAGGCAGGGCGAGGAGCTTCTTCTGCTTGCCCACCCATGCTCAGTCTATGTGCAAGCCGTCACCGGCTAATAGTAGTACATCATAATTAATTGCCGTCATTGATTGGATTAATCATCAAACTCCTACCACACAGCAGTAAAGGTTACGAATTACGATTGTGTTAAGTTAAGTGACTCACTCGACACAACTACAGTTTGTAACTTCTTGTACTAGGCTGTCCCCGCCACCATTATGTTTAATTTGACTTTAGCAGTTGCAACTGCAATATTGTTTGTTTGGCAGTCTTCTTCTGTACTGTATTTTACTTCGTTCTACTACTCCTCCCACAGTCGCTCTCAGGCAAGTGACTGTCTCTTTTTTTATTTTTTTAGCAAATGCTACTGCCAGTGTCTACTCTACTACTACCACCACAACCATGGCATCTTCTACATTCTCTCTGGAAACCATGCAGCCATCGCTGTGCCGAACGTAATCATCATCAATCATAGGTAAGATAAGTTTGGTGGGAGGTATAATGGACTAGGAGGAGAGACTGACAGTACTAGTAGGACAAATAACTCAGTGAGGGGTACCGCATCTATCTGTTTGTGTTACATCATCGGCAGATTATTTAAATCAAACACTGGCTGCGGCCCTGCAGCAGCAAGGAAACCAATGTGACGTTAATTCGTAAAACAGTAACCCCCCACAAAACATTAACATTGTATGTTTAAGTATAAATATAATTTATTACCCTAACAAAAATAAACTATCCCACACCTGACCCACCCCTCTCCCTAACCCCAACCAATGTCCAAAACGAAAAAAGTCCAAAGAATGTCCCGAAACCCCAACGCCCAATTCCCACCCACCAAAACAAGGAATAAAAAGGGGCAAAGCAACAGGGTCCTCGATGTAATATTCGGCGGGCTTTGAGGTGTTTGTCCACCAGTATTTTTACCCGCTCCTCCATTTGCTCCTCTAGCCGTGACATCCGGAGGAGAATCTTCCTGCGAAATGCCCTGCAGTGGCATCCAGGATGGGGGACAGCAGTGCTGGCTGCTAGCGAATTGCGGCGGCGGGCAGCTACCAGACCGCGGCACCGTACCGCTGGAGTTGGGGCCTGGCTGGGGCCCGGGGCATCGGACGAGGCTGCAGCTGCTGCTGCCTCCTCCTCCTCCTCCGCCTGAGCCACCAGCCGCCGGTACTCCTGGCATATGGCCTCCAGTTTCCGGCGCCGGGCCCTGGCTGCCAACTCCTTCCGCGATGGTTTGTCTTGGGAAGGAGTACTATCTATATCAAGAAAGAAAAAAATATTGTTGTAACCAGTACTCTTAGCTAAACAGTAACACAAAATTAATTCAACACATAATGGCACAGTAGCACTAGCAAGAAGCACAGTACATAACATTTGTGGTAATAATCTATCTATCCTCCCACTTCCTCGGCCTCTAACATTTGTGGGAGTTTCAGGCATTATACTAGCACTATGGACTCCAACCAGTACACAGTACACCAGTGTTCTTCTTATCTCTAGTTTAGCGAAATGACATAACCTGGTTGTAGCCGGCATTGCCAGCTCGGTCATCTATGCTTGCACCCAAGACAAACATACGAGTCATGACGCAGACTCACGTTAGTTTGATTTACTACTGTTTGCAGGTGGGGAAGCTCGTATTTTTCTATTACGGGTGGCACTGGCCATACTCTCTCTGTTACATGGAGGGCAATTGCTCAATTTCACAGTGCCTTGGCTACTACAAAAAGGCAGATTATATATCTGATCCAATGATCGTTGATTTTATATGGGACAACGACATAAGGTCAGTAGCGGTCGGTGGTGGGACTCGGGGAGTTCGGCCGGGCGGTGACGTGGGTAGGGGCAGGATGGGGGTAGTAAACTATGGATTACGGCCAATTACAGGTAAGTAAACATATGAATAAATGAAACTAATTTTGTTGCGCACACTGCATCGCATTTGGCGGTGCAGTGCGCACCATGAAATTCGCTTTATTTATTTGTATGTTTACAGTAAAGTTACCTGTATTTGCCCGCGTAATACATTGTTTACTACTACCCCCCACCCTGCCCCTCCCCACATCGGCTTTGCTACTCTGGCGCGGTTTCTTTTACATTCCCTAAAACTGTGCATCCCGTGACAGTCTCCACCTATGCTGTCTATGATGAATACATACAGGCATCCATCCATTCTAAGTAAATGTCAATCATTCTTCTTAATCTCTCCACAAACCTTACTTTGTTTCACCAACAACAACGCATGCGTCCACTCACTCCGTTGCTTGCCTTGGCTTTGAGTTTCACCCAAACACCGCTGATGATTCTTGCTATCCACAGTATCCACCCATACTGTGTCGCCCACCCAGGCAGGCATCCATTCTTCTTTCACCTTCCACCCATCCTTCAACAACACATGCATCTGATTCCTATCAGCCACCTATCCATGCTTCCAACATATCCTTCTCTGCCAGTCATCATATTAAATCTCACCCGCCCTTCCTCCTTCCACCCTTCTTTCCCTTTTTGTTCAACACATCCATCAAGGTCATCTGATCTGACTTTTAGTCTCCTCCATAAAACTTTCACAGCTGAGTTGGAGTCAGATATAAGAGGCCATTGGTTAATCAAGTCACGCTGGTAATGCTATTGCTACTGCATTGCTCATGCTAAGTAAAGGGTGTCTTCTTTAACCGTTGTATAATGTTCACTACAACTTCATACCTAATAAGTCTCAACAACAGTACAGTGAGTGAAGTCCACACACCCTTCCAGCTAGTGCAATGTCAATAAGTCATGAATATAACTTACCACCACCCGCCACTGCTGCTGGCTCCCCCTGTAGCTCCTGCAGGTGCCGCATCTTCTCCTGCCCCCTCCGGAATGCTAGAATCGCCGGTGGCCCCGCCGCCACTGGTGGTCGCTAGTACGCCTAGATAAAAACATGACACATTTTTAGATGCCTGTACACCTCCCCTATTTATTCTTTTTCACTAGCAAGATTGAAAAAAAGTTAATACATACATATTATTATAAATCACATTCAATAGTCCAAATCGGGTACTAGAGTACAGTCAGTAGACACTAGTAGTGTTATGGTCCCTAGGGTCATTATTATACTATACTCTACTCTTTGCAAAGTTAGCCTGAGCCATGCAACCATTTTTCGCTTCATGTCTTTTGCGCATGTTACCTCGCAGCTTGTTGTGCAGTAACAGTAAGACGCCTTTTTGAGCCCACATGAGCACATACAGCTACTGTCTGAGCGTTGCGTACAAGAGGTCGAAAAACAAGCCACTTTGTTATGGAGTTCGGTTAGTCCGTATTGCTTAGCCATAGGTAACATGTTACACTTTTTTGGCAGGACTGAGAAATGCTTGCATTATGCTATATAACACGCACCATTTTTCTCAGGAAGAGGATTCCCTTCTACGAACCAGAGATTTGCAGAGCTTATGAATGATGCATGTAACCAGTAATTCTACGTTCTACGGTGAGGAGTCGCCCAGAATTCGCACAGATCTTTTGTCTTATATCATCAATGATCATGCACTTGTTGCAACACTGTTTATTGTTTTAATCTTATGCATTTTGCTGTTGGAGCTGGCTGGAGTACACTGAATTTTATAAAACAACATACATACAGAGCTTGTTAGTTGAAAATAAACCTTTTGAACTTACACATAGACTCTGTGGTATTTGGTGTGGTGGTGGTGGTGGACTTACACGAGTGAGTGAGCGAAAGGGTGTTATGTTCTGGGTTGTGTAATCATAATCATTGGGTATCTTCGGGTGGGGGTTCGGGGACCTAATGAGACACTATAGCTAGTCGTTCAGGGGATTGTGGGTTCACTTCTGACTGAGGTGTGAGGAACGTCCAAGTTCCAAACTCGCATCACCAACATCCTATTTCATTGTGCATAGTTCTGCATGGGGCTGTGCAGAATCCAAGTAGTATGTACTATATCCTATCAAAAATAGTCAAATATCTGGTTGGGCATTTTGTTTGTGGTAATTGTCAAAGCCTCAAGATTAAGAAGCCTAGAAGAGGACAACCGAAAGGACTGGACTCAGTGGCTAGAGCTATTAGTATTGGTCAATCTGAGTTTTATTCAAAACCGTACAATAAAGAGTGGCAATGCAAACTGGGCAAGCTTAGCGACAGACTAATATTAGTAGTACAGAGTACAGACATTCATAGCAGAGGCAGTTAGAACTTAGAGGCAGGGATAACCAGAATTTAGAAACAGATAGTCAAGTCAAGATCAAAGAATCTTTTGTAAAAAATAGAATTAGGGAGTGGAGCCAGAATTAATAGTTCTGAAAAAATAAGGTGCAGTAAAAGTTAGGGCAATATAATTGTTAATATTAACCACTGGAGGACTTACTGGGACCAGCAGCAGGGCCCTCGGTAGAGGAGCGGTCCTCTGGTGGTTGTCCCGCCGACTCGGACCCCGTCTTCTTGCCCCTGGGTGCTGCAGATCAGTGATCATGAAAGATATAATAAAGAAAAAGAAAGACACAAACATTAATGATTGCTGTGAAACAAATAAATTATCTAAAAAAAACGCTCAAAAAACGTTTTAGGAAACAAAAATTGCAATAAAATTGACCTATCTAATCCGATCGACTACTGGCTTGCGGGATTCACGGACAGTCTACTTATTTGGGAACACTAATTCAGTGTTCCATTCTGATTGATTCAAATAAAATCCAGAACACTAACTAAGCCTAAGTACCACCTGACCTAGCCCACCTATTCCAGGCGGGCCAATTGTTCATTAAGCCTGCATTTCCATTTTTTTTTGCCAGCAAAAATGCATAGATGAGAAGGAGGACACATGCATAAAGTGCAAAATGCATACACCAAATTGTTGGTTGGTTGCGTCTGATGTTCTGCAGCTGACTGACACTGTTAAGCTAAGCTTACCAGAACCACTCACTAAACAAACTACAAAAGGTTCTAAGGACTGGGGTAAGCAGCACTCAGTGACAGAGGAGGCGTCACGCAGACCGCTCAAAAATGATCAACTAATAGTAACTAAACCTAGTATCAAATCCATCCACCACTATTTGACAGGAGGACAAAGGAAGGACTACAGTCTCTCTAGCAATAGCATTACCTAACTGAAGTTCTCTAAAGTAAACTCTTACATAATAATGACAAGCGAGCGCAAAGTTGCAAAAAAGTAAGAGTACCGCCCAGCACAGAAGATTTTGAAACGTAATTTACCTGCAATGTAAGCAGCAGTATTCTTGTTATTTGTAAAAAATGTATACACAAATCACAATACTTATACTACTATATATATTGGCTACTCACCAAGCCCCACGACCTCGACACCTAACAGGTCCAACAGGTCCTGCTCCCGGTCAAGGATGTCTGACCACCGGTGGGCCAGCTGGTTATGGGTGCGCCGGACCGCGGAGCAGCGAAACACTGCCCGACGCACCTTCGCCCACCGGCGGTGACGCTCCTGGGTCGGGTACCCGGAGCCTGGCCTGCCGCCTGCTGCCAAGGTCAAGGGGAGGTGGCGCTGAATAAAAAAAACAAGGGCGGCCACCTCCGCCTCAGTAAACAGCTGGCGGGCTTGCACCCCTGCAGGGCGCAGTCTGCCGCAAGGCAGGCGGCTCTTGGGCGCACGCGCCCTGCCCTTTGAGCCGCTGCTGCTACCCTTCGCCATGGTTCTGGGGTGGGAGGAGGTGAAAAAGAAAAGTTAGAAGGGAAAAATAAAGTTAGGGGAAGAAGTAGGAGCTTAAAGAAGAAAGTTATATAAAACAGTCGAAAAGTAAAAAAAACAAAGTAAAAAGTAGAAAAAAATGCAAAATATAGACTTAAGCAGAGAGAGAGATAGATAAGAAATAAAGAAAAATTGAAAAACATTGTAAAAAACTAAGGATTGCAAAGATTGAGGGAGGATAGAAAAGCAGGCCCAGAACCATAGCATAGAGTGGTAAAACAAGATGGCCGCGCCCATCGTGACCGCGTGGGTAAGTTCGCGCGATATTTCTCCCCGAGCACGCAAAAAACATCGCGAACACGTACAACGCGTTCCCGAACAAGGAATGCGCATCACGAGCACGCTATACGCGACCCGGAACAGGAAATAAGGGATCGCGAACGGGCGGGACAAGTGAAAAACAAAATGGCCGCGCCCATAGGCGACCGCATGGGTAAGTTCGCGCCCCCGAGCACGCAAACAGCGTCCCGAACACGCACAACGCGTTCCTGAGCAAGAAAAACGCATCGCGAACAGGCGCGACAAGCAGCTACGCACGCTCGCGAAGCTACGCATAGCTCGCGTAGCGCTCCGACGTCTTCGCGTAGCTTCGCGTAGCGCGACTACGCAAACTACGCCCAGGCTTAATTAGCTCTAGAATTACCACAGTTATCCAAGTAACAGATGGAGCAATCGAAGGAACCATAACTGATTTAATGAGCCATTTGCAGTTTCACTGTACTGGCCGTGTGTACTTACACGTGCATGGCTTAATCTTTGAGACAAGCATATGCTACTGGCAGGATCAACCAGGTAGCCGCACCTGCTGACGGGGTGGGTTCAGGAGCCGCCTGCCTGTCTCACTGACCGGCAACCTTCGCACACCCCTCCCTCTCGGGAGCCTGCTAGGGGAAGGAGCCCAGGAGGGCTCGCTGGAGGGGTGGAGAGGTGCGGTCGCACGGGCACCGGCAGGCCCAGCCGTCTCTCCCGGAAGGGAGAGGCAGGCCGAGGCACAGCCTGAGCGAGACGCAGGCGTGCAGAAGCCTGGCGGTGGCGGCACCCCTCGGAACGGTCGTTCCGAGCTGCTGCGAAAATGCGCTGGGCGTAGAGGGGTGACGGCGTGGCGTTTGGGGCCTATGGACCTGCAGGGCGGCAGCGTCCGAGGACCTGGGCGCCACCTGACCCCTTCTGCTCGGGTCAGACCACTGGGGAGCACGTGCTGCCGAGGCCGCTCGGCCTTCGCTCTGCTGGTTAGGGTGAAGGGCCTCCTGCCAGGCGGCAGGCCCTCGCGTCGGATGGTCAATGCGGGGTGGAAGCTCTTTGCTTGAAACAACAGTTGAGGCTGGCCAAGCTGTCCATCCCTAAACGGACCGAGAATGCCCAATCGATTAGAGTACGGCCGGGGCATCCCCTGGCAGGCTGCCCTGTGTGGGAGGATGCCGGCTTCATGTCCCTGCCTGCTCCCGGGGCGAGCAGGCTCGGAGGAAAGGCCCATCGGGAAGGGGCTGAGAGGCAGGCCCGGATCTGGGCCCGTGGGGGTCCCGGCGGGCGGGCCCGGGTCCTGCCTTCCCCTGTCTCGGAATCGCCAGAGCTCATGGAGGTCTGACTGCCCTCTCCCTAGTAATCCGGAGGAAAAATACCCCCCTTTCTTGTAATCCGTGCGCACAAGGTGACCCAAGGCGTGAACGTGCACGACCTCCTGGAGCCCTTGCTGGGATCGGGAGGCAAATGAGCCCTCATCGGGACTTCCAGGGAAGCCCGGCAATCTGGTCGCCCCATTGGAAAGCATTGGGTGCGACCAGATGGCCGAGGAGATAGGTGAGACCAGATGGCCGAGGGGAAAGGTGCGACCAGATGGCCGGGCTCTAAGGGCAGCCATCTGGTCGCTCTGTGCCCTAACGAAAGGGTGAGCGGGCGTCGAGGCATGGGGGGCCGGAGGCCCAGGGCCCTAGCTGAGCCTCAGCCATGAGGCTGCGAGGGGGGGAGCCAACGGGCCCTCCGACCCGGGGCCTGAGGACACCTTGACCAGCAGGCGAAGCGGGGGAGGTCTGCATGGGACCGATGGACCCCCGTCCCGGGCCCTTGGTATAGCGGCAGGCGGGGGGATGAGGGCCAGGGCTGGAGCACCCGACCCGGCTGCTAGCGAATTGCGGCGGCGGGCAGCTACCAGACCGCGGCGCCGTACCGCTGGAGTTGGGGCCTGGCTGGGGCCCGGGGCATCGGACGAGGCTGCAGCTGCTGCTGCCTCCTCCTCCTCCTCCGCCTGAGCCACCAGCCGCCGGTACTCCTGGCATATGGCCTCCAGTTTCCGGCGCCGGGCCCTGGCTGCCAACTCCTTCCGCGATGGTTTGTCTTGGGAAGGAGTACTATCTATATCAAGAAAGAAAAAAATATTGTTGTAACCAGTACTCTTAGCTAAACAGTAACACAAAATTAATTCAACACATAATGGCACAGTAGCACTAGCAAGAAGCACAGTACATAACATTTGTGGTAATAATCTATCTATCCTCCCACTTCCTCGGCCTCTAACATTTGTGGGAGTTTCAGGCATTATACTAGCACTATGGACTCCAACCAGTACACAGTACACCAGTGTTCTTCTTATCTCTAGTTTAGCGAAATGACATAACCTGGTTGTAGCCGGCATTGCCAGCTCGGTCATCTATGCTTGCACCCAAGACAAACATACGAGTCATGACGCAGACTCACGTTAGTTTGATTTACTACTGTTTGCAGGTGGGGAAGCTCGTATTTTTCTATTACGGGTGGCACTGGCCATACTCTCTCTGTTACATGGAGGGCAATTGCTCAATTTCACAGTGCCTTGGCTACTACAAAAAGGCAGATTATATATCTGATCCAATGATCGTTGATTTTATATGGGACAACGACATAAGGTCAGTAGCGGTCGGTGGTGGGACTCGGGGAGTTCGGCCGGGCGGTGACGTGGGTAGGGGCAGGATGGGGGTAGTAAACTATGGATTACGGCCAATTACAGGTAAGTAAACATATGAATAAATGAAACTAATTTTGTTGCGCACACTGCATCGCATTTGGCGGTGCAGTGCGCACCATGAAATTCGCTTTATTTATTTGTATGTTTACAGTAAAGTTACCTGTATTTGCCCGCGTAATACATTGTTTACTACTACCCCCACCCTGCCCCTCCCCACATCGGCTTTGCTACTCTGGCGCGGTTTCTTTTACATTCCCTAAAACTGTGCATCCCGTGACAGTCTCCACCTATGCTGTCTATGATGAATACATACAGGCATCCATCCATTCTAAGTAAATGTCAATCATTCTTCTTAATCTCTCCACAAACCTTACTTTGTTTCACCAACAACAACGCATGCGTCCACTCACTCCGTTGCTTGCCTTGGCTTTGAGTTTCACCCAAACACCGCTGATGATTCTTGCTATCCACAGTATCCACCCATACTGTGTCGCCCACCCAGGCAGGCATCCATTCTTCTTTCACCTTCCACCCATCCTTCAACAACACATGCATCTGATTCCTATCAGCCACCTATCCATGCTTCCAACATATCCTTCTCTGCCAGTCATCATATTAAATCTCGCCCGCCCTTCCTCCTTCCACCCTTCTTTCCCTTTTTGTTCAACACATCCATCAAGGTCATCTGATCTGACTTTTAGTCTCCTCCATAAAACTTTCACAGCTGAGTTGGAGTCAGATATAAGAGGCCATTGGTTAATCAAGTCACGCTGGTAATGCTATTGCTACTGCATTGCTCATGTTAAGTAAAGGGTGTCTTCTTTAACCGTTGTATAATGTTCACTACAACTTCATACCTAATAAGTCTCAACAACAGTACAGTGAGTGAAGTCCACACACCCTTCCAGCTAGTGCAATGTCAATAAGTCATTAATATAACTTACCACCACCCGCCACTGCTGCTGGCTCCCCCCCTGTAGCTCCTGCAGGTGCCGCATCTTCTCCTGCCCCCTCCGGAATGCTAGAATCGCCGGTGGCCCCGCCGCCACTGGTGGTCGCTAGTACGCCTAGATAAAAACATGACACATTTTTAGATGCCTGTACACCTCCCCTATTTATTCTTTTTCACTAGCAAGATTGAAAAAAAGTTAATACATACATATTATTATAAATCACATTCAATAGTCCAAATCGGGTACTAGAGTACAGTCAGTAGACACTAGTAGTGTTATGGTCCCTAGGGTCATTATTATACTATACTCTACTCTTTGCAAAGTTAGCCTGAGCCATGCAACCATTTTTCGCTTCATGTCTTTTGCGCATGTTACCTTGCAGCTTGTTGTGCAGTAACAGTAAGACGCCTTTTGAGCCCACATGAGCACATACAGCTACTGTCTGAGCGTTGCGTACAAGAGGTCGAAAAACAAGCCACTTTGTTATGGAGTTCGGTTAGTCCGTATTGCTTAGCCATAGGTAACATGTTACACTTTTTTGGCAGGACTGAGAAATGCTTGCATTATACTATATAACACGCACCATTTTTCTCAGGAAGAGGATTCCCTTCTACGAACCAGAGATTTGCAGAGCTTATGAATGATGCATGTAACCAGTAATTCTACGTTCTACGGTGAGGAGTCGCCCAGAATTCGCACAGATCTTTTGTCTTATATCATCAATGATCATGCACTTGTTGCAACACTGTTTATTGTTTTAATCTTATGCATTTTGCTGTTGGAGCTGGCTGGAGTACACTGAATTTTATAAAACAACATACATACAGAGCTTGTTAGTTGAAAATAAACCTTTTGAACTTACACATAGACTCTGTGGTATTTGGTGTGGTGGTGGTGGTGGACTTACACGAGTGAGTGAGCGAAAGGGTGTTATGTTCTGGGTTGTGTAATCATAATCATTGGGTATCTTCGGGTGGGGGTTCGGGGACCTAATGAGACACTATAGCTAGTCGTTCAGGGGATTGTGGGTTCACTTCTGACTGAGGTGTGAGAACGTCCAAGTTCCAAACTCGCATCACCAACATCCTATTTCATTGTGCATAGTTCTGCATGGGGCTGTGCAGAATCCAAGTAGTATGTACTATATCCTATCAAAAATAGTCAAATATCTGGTTGGGCATTTTGTTTGTGGTAATTGTCAAAGCCTCAAGATTAAGAAGCCTAGAAGAGGACAACCGAAAGGACTGGACTCAGTGGCTAGAGCTATTAGTATTGGTCAATCTGAGTTTTATTCAAAACCGTACAATAAAGAGTGGCAATGCAAACTGGGCAAGCTTGGCGACAGACTAATATTAGTAGTACAGAGTACAGACATTCATAGCAGAGGCAGTTAGAACTTAGAGGCAGGGATAACCAGAATTTAGAAACAGATAGTCAAGTCAAGATCAAAGAATCTTTTGTAAAAAATAGAATTAGGGAGTGGAGCCAGAATTAATAGTTCTGAAAAAATAAGGTGCAGTAAAAGTTAGGGCAATATAATTGTTAATATTAACCACTGGAGGACTTACTGGGACCAGCAGCAGGGCCCTCGGTAGAGGAGCGGTCCTCTGGTGGTTGTCCCGCCGACTCGGACCCCGTCTTCTTGCCCCTGGGTGCTGCAGATCAGTGATCATGAAAGATATAATAAAGAAAAAGAAAGACACAAACATTAATGATTGCTGTGAAACAAATAAATTATCTAAAAAAAACGCTCAAAAAACGTTTTAGGAAACAAAAATTGCAATAAAATTGACCTATCTAATCCGATCGACTACTGGCTTGCGGGATTCACGGACAGTCTACTTATTTGGGAACACTAATTCAGTGTTCCATTCTGATTGATTCAAATAAAATCCAGAACACTAACTAAGCCTAAGTACCACCTGACCTAGCCCACCTATTCCAGGCGGGCCAATTGTTCATTAAGCCTGCATTTCCATTTTTTTTTGCCAGCAAAAATGCATAGATGAGAAGGAGGACACATGCATAAAGTGCAAAATGCATACACCAAATTGTTGGTTGGTTGCGTCTGATGTTCTGCAGCTGACTGACACTGTTAAGCTAAGCTTACCAGTACCACTCACTAAACAAACTACAAAAGGTTCTAAGGACTGGGGTAAGCAGCACTCAGTGACAGAGGAGGCGTCATGCAGACCGCTCAAAAATGATCAACTAATAGTAACTAAACCTAGTATCAAATCCATCCACCACTATTTGACAGGAGGACAAAGGAAGGACTACAGTCTCTCTAGCAATAGCATTACCTAACTGAAGTTCTCTAAAGTAAACTCTTACATAATAATGACAAGCGAGCGCAAAGTTGCAAAAAAGTAAGAGTACCGCCCAGCACAGAAGATTTTGAAACGTAATTTACCTGCAATGTAAGCAGCAGTATTCTTGTTATTTGTAAAAAATGTATACACAAATCACAATACTTATACTACTATATATATTGGCTACTCACCAAGCCCCACGACCTCGAAACCTAACAGGTCCAACAGGTCCTGCTCCCGGTCAAGGATGTCTGACCACCGGTGGGCCAGCTGGTTATGGGTGCGCCGGACCGCGGAGCAGCGAAACACTGCCCGACGCACCTTCGCCCACCGGCGGTGACGCTCCTGGGTCGGGTACCCGGAGCCTGGCCTGCCGCCTGCTGCCAAGGTCAAGGGGAGGTGGCGCTGAATAAAAAAAACAAGGGCGGCCACCTCCGCCTCAGTAAACAGCTGGCGGGCTTGCACCCCTGCAGGGCGCAGTCTGCCGCAAGGCAGGCGGCTCTTGGGCGCACGCGCCCTGCCCTTTGAGCCGCTGCTGCTACCCTTCGCCATGGTTCTGGGGTGGGAGGAGGTGAAAAAGAAAAGTTAGAAGGGAAAAATAAAGTTAGGGGAAGAAGTAGGAGCTTAAAGAAGAAAGTTATATAAAACAGTCGAAAAGTAAAAAAAACAAAGTAAAAAGTAGAAAAAAATGCAAAATATAGACTTAAGCAGAGAGAGAGATAGATAAGAAATAAAGAAAAATTGAAAAACATTGTAAAAAACTAAGGATTGCAAAGATTGAGGGAGGATAGAAAAGCAGGCCCAGAACCATAGCATAGAGTGGTAAAACAAGATGGCCGCGCCCATCGTGACCGCGTGGGTAAGTTCGCGCGATATTTCTCCCCGAGCACGCAAAAAACATCGCGAACACGTACAACGCGTTCCCGAACAAGGAATGCGCATCACGAGCACGCTATACGCGACCCGGAACAGGAAATAAGGGATCGCGAACGTACGGGACAAGTGAAAAACAAAATGGCCGCGCCCATAGGCGACCGCATGGGTAAGTTCGCGCCCCCGAGCACGCAAACAGCGTCCTGAACACGCACAACGCGTTCCTGAGCAAGAAAAACGCATCGCGAACAGGCGCGACAAGCAGCTACGCACGCTCGCGAAGCTACGCATAGCTCGCGTAGCGCTCCGACGTCTTCGCGTAGCTTCGCGTAGCGCGACTACGCAAACTACGCCCAGGCTTAATTAGCTCTAGAATTACCACAGTTATCCAAGTAACAGATGGAGCAATCGAAGGAACCATAACTGATTTAATGAGCCATTTGCAGTTTCACTGTACTGGCCGTGTGTACTTACACGTGCATGGCTTAATCTTTGAGACAAGCATATGCTACTGGCAGGATCAACCAGGTAGCCGCACCTGATGACGGGGGGGGTTCAGGAGCCGCCTGCCTGTCTCACCGACCGGCAACCTTCGCACACACCTCCCTCTCGGGAGCCTGCTAGGGGAAGGAGCCCAGGAGGGCTCGCTGGAGGGGTGGAGAGGTGCGGTCGCACGGGCACCGGCAGGCCCAGCCGTCTCTCCCGGAAGGGAGAGGCAGGCCGAGGCACAGCCTGAGCGAGACGCAGGCATGCAGAAGCCTGGCGGTGGCGGCACCCCTCGGAACGGTCATTCCGAGCTGCTGCGAAAATGCGCTGGGCGTAGAGGGGTGATGGCGTGGCGTTTGGGGCCTATGGACCTGCAGGGCGGCAGCGTCCGAGGGCCTGGGCGCCACCTGACCCCTTCTGCTCGGGTCAGACCACTGGGGAGCACGTGCTGCCGAGGCCGCTCGGCCTTCGCTCTGCTGGTTAGGGTGAAGGGCCTCCCGCCAGGCGGCAGGCCCTCGCGTCGGATGGTCAATGCGGGGTGGAAGCTCTTTGCTTGAAACAACAGTTGAGGCTGGCCAAGCTGTCCATCCCTAAACGGACCGAGAGTGCCCAATCGATTAGAGTACGGCCGGGGCATCCCCTGGCAGGCCGCCCTGTGTGGGAGGATGCCGGCTTCATGTCCCTGCCTGCTTCCGGGGCGAGCAGGCTCGGAGGAAAGGCCCATCGGGAAGGGGCTGAGAGGCAGGCCCGGATCTGGGCCCGTGGGGGTCCCGGCGGGCGGGCCCGGGTCCTGCCTTCCCCTGTCTCGGAATCGCCAGAGCTCATGGAGGTCTGACTGACCCTCTCCCTAGTAATCCGGAGGAAAAATACCCCCCTTTCTTGTAATCCGTGCGCACAAGGTGACCCAAGGCGTGAACGTGCACGACCTCCTGGAGCCCTTGCTGGGATCGGGGAGGCAAATGAGCCCTCATCGGGACTTCCAGGGAAGCCCGGCAATCTGGTCGCCCCATTGGAAAGCATTGGGTGCGACCAGATGGCCGAGGAGATAGGTGAGACCAGATGGCCGAGGGGAAAGGTGCAACCAGATGGCCGGGCTCTAAGGGCAGCCATCTGGTCGCTCTGTGCCCTAACGAAAGGGTGAGCGGGCGTCGAGGCATGGGGGGCCGGAGGCCCAGGGCCCTAGCTGAGCCTCAGCCATGAGGCTGCGAGGGGGGGAGCCAACGGGCCCTCCGACCCGGGGCCTGAGGACACCTTGACCAGCAGGCGAAGCGGGGGAGGTCTGCATGGGACCGATGGACCCCCGTCCCGGGCCCTTGGTATAGCGGCAGGCGGGGGGATGGGGCCCAGGGCTGGAGCACCCGACCCGGGGCCCGGCAGGGCCCCTGGACCCAGCCGGGGCTCCTGGGCCCCATGTCGCAGGGGAAGCCTCGCCGGGCCCGCGGGACCCCGTCCCGGGCACCTTGCCACACGGCAGGCCCAAGGACGGAGCCTGGGGTGGGGAGGCCAACCGCCCGGGGCCCTCAGGGGCCCCGGACGGAGCTCCTGAACCCAGCCAAGCAAGGGGGGCTCTACGGGCATGACGGAACCCCATCCTGGGCCTTTGGCATAGCGGCAGGCCGAGGGATGGGGCCTAGGGCTGGAGCACCCGACCCGGGGCCCGGAGGAACCCCTGGACCCAGCCGGGGCTCCCGGGCCCAGAGGCGCAGGGGAAGCCTCCCGGGCCCGCAGGACCCCATCCCGGGCACCTGCCATGCGGCAGGCCCGAGGACGGAGCCCGGGGTGGGGAGGCCGCCCTCCACGGGGCACTCAGGGGCCCCGGATGGAGCTCCTGAACCCAGCCAAGCGAGGGGGGCTCCCCGGGCACAACAGAACCCCATCTCAGGCCTTTGGCATAGCGGCAGGCCGGGGGATGGGGCCCAGGGCTGGAGCACCTGAACCTGGGCCCAGCGGGGCCCCTGGACTCAGCCGGGGCTCCCGGGCCCAGAGGCGCAGGGGAAGCCTCCCTGGGCACCCTGCCACACGGCAGGCCCGAGGACGGAGCCTGGGGTGGGGAGGCCAACCTCCCCGGGGCCCTCAGGGGCCCCGGACGGAGCTCCTGAACCCAGCCTAGCGAGGGGGGCTCCGCGGGTATGATGGAACCCCATCTCGGGCCTTTGGCATAGCGGCAAGACGGGGAACGGGGCCCAGGGCTGAAGCACCCAACCTGGGGCCCTACGGGGCCCCTGGACTCAGCCGGGGCTCCCGGGCCAGTGGCGCAGGGGAAGCCTCCCCCGGCCCACGGGACCCCGTCCCGGGCACCCTGCCATGCGGCAGGCCCGAGGACGGAGCCTGGGGTGGGGAGGCGGCCCTCCCTGGGGCCCCTGAGCTCCTGAACCCAGTCAAGTGAGGGGGGCTCCCCGGGCACAACAGAACCCCGTCTTGGGCCTTTGGCATAGCGGCAGGCGGGGGGATGGGGCCCAGGGCTGGAGCACCCTACCCGTGGCCCGGCAGGGCCCTTGGACCCAGCCGGGGCTCCTGGGCCCCGTGGCGCAGGGGAAGCCTCCCCGGGCCCGCGGGACCCCGTCCCGGGCACCCTGCCATGGGGCAGGCCCAAAGACAGAGCCCAGGGTGGGGAGGCCGCTCTCCCTGGGGCCCTCAGGGGCCCCTGACGTAGCTCCTGAACCCAGCCAAGCAGGGGAAGGTTCCCCGGGCATGACAGAACCCAGTCTCGGGCCTTTGGCAGAGTGGCAGGCTGGGGGACGGGGCCCATGGCTGGAGCACCCGACCCGGGGCCTGGCGGGACCCCTGGACCCAGCTGGAGTTCCCAGGCCCAGAGGCACAGGGGAATCCTCCCTGGGCCCGCGGGGCCCCATCTCAGGCACCCTGCCACACAGCAGGCCCGAGGACGGAGCCCGTGCTGGGGAGGGCGCCCTCCCCGGGGCCCTCAGGGGCCCCAGACAGAGCTCCTGAACCCAGCCAAGCGAGGGGGGCTCCCGGGCATGACGGAACCCCATCTCAGGCCTTTGGTAGAGTGGCAGGCCGGAGGACGGGGCCCAGGGCTGGAGCACCCGACCCAGGGCCCGGTGGGACCCTGGACTCCATTGGGGCTCCCAGGCCCAGAGGCGCAGGGAAAGCCTCCCTGGGCCTGCGGGACCCCATCCCGGGCACCCTGCCATGTGGCAGGCCCGAGGACGGAGCCTGGGGTGGGGAGGCCAACCTCCCCAGGGCCCTCAGGGGCCCCAGACAGAGCTCCGGAACCCAGCCTAGCGAGGGGGGCTCCGCGGGTATGATGGAACCCCGTCTCAAACCTTTGGCATAGCGGCAAACCAGGGAACGGGGCCCAGGGCTGGAGCACCCAACCTGGGGCTCCCGGGCCCAGTGGCACAGGGGAAGCCTCCCCAGGCCCGCGGGACCCCGTCCCGGGCACCCTGCCATGTGGCAGGCCCAAGG
Organism: Calotriton arnoldi; assembly: GCA_963921515.1. Taxonomy (NCBI): domain Eukaryota; kingdom Metazoa; phylum Chordata; class Amphibia; order Caudata; family Salamandridae; genus Calotriton; species Calotriton arnoldi. The sequence continues at coordinate 144,548 of CAWUFW010003077.1, read as the reverse complement.
ACGGAGCCCGGCGTGGGGAGGCGGCCCTCGCCGGGGCCCTCAGGGGCCCCGGATGGAGCTCCTGAACCCAGTCAAGCAAAGGGGGCTCCCCGGGCAGAACGGAACCCTGTCTTGGGCCTTTGGCATAGCAGCAGGCCGGGGGACAGGGCCCAGGGCTTGAGAACCCAACCCAGGGCCCGGCAGGGCCCCTGGACCCAGCCGGGGCTCCCGGGCCCAGTGGTGCAGGGGAAGCCTCCCCGGGCCTGCGGGACCCCGTCCCGGGCACCCTTCCATGCGGCAGGCCTAAGGACAGAGCCCGGGGTGGGGAGACTGCCCTCCCCAGGGCCATCAGGGGCCCTGGTCGGAGCTCCTCAACCCAGCCAAGCAGGGGAGGGCTCCCCGGGCACAACAGAACCCCGTCTCGGGCCTTTGGCAGAGCGGCAGGCCGGGAAACGGGGCCCAGGGCTGGAGCACCCGACCCAGGGCCCGGCGGGGCCCCTGGACCCCATTGGGGCTCCCGGGCCCAGAGGCGCAGTGGAAGCCTCCCTGGGCCAGCTGGACCCCATTCCGGGCACCCTGCCAAGCGACAGGCCCGAGGATGGAGCCCGGAGTGGGGAGGCCGCCCTCCCCAGGGCCCCGGCTGGAGCTCCTGAACCCAGCCAAGCAGTGGGAGGCTCCCCGCGCCCGGTGGAACACTGTCTCAGGCCCCTGGCGGAGCGGCAGGCCAGGAGAATAAACCTGGACCCCATTGGGGCTCACAGGCAGAGGTGAGGCCTCCCCGGGCCCGCGGGCCCCCATCCTGGGCACCATGCCGCACGTTGGGCCGGGGGACAGAGCCCCGGGCTGGGGGGGTGTCCTGGCCCGTCCGGATGCCGGCTGAGGACCGCTAGGCCGAGAGGGGTTTTGGAGTTCTCCGTCCCTAGTAATCCGGAGGAAGGGTACCCCCCTTTCTGGTAACCCGTGCACACCGTGAGACTGAGGGGACCCAAGGCGCAGACGCGCCTGACCTCCTGGAGCCCTGGCTGGGATCGGGGAGGCAAACAAGCCCTCATCTGGACTTCCAGGGCAGCCCGGCCATCTGGTCGCCTCATTGGAAAGCATTGCGCGTGACCAGACGGCCGAGGGGGAAGGCGCGACCAGATGGCTGGGCCCGAAGGACGCCAATCTGCCTGCTACGAGCCTTCACGGGAGGGATCCCACCTGCCCATGCAGGGCTCGGGGGCTCTGCGTCCCGGGGGCTCGGAGACCCCGGCTAGGCCTCGTGCCCGGGGCTGCGGATGGTGGTCCCCGGCGGACCTCCGACCTGGGGTCCCCCAGGCACCTTGACAGGCAGGCAAAGCAGGAGGGAGGCCTGCCCGGGCCCGACGGACCCCCATCCTGGGACCATGGTGGAGCAGTGGCAAGGAGCCCGGTCCCCTAAGCCTAAGTCTCGGGCCAGCACGCGCAGGGGAGGCCTCCTCAAGGTCTGCGTCCCGGGCGCCCTGCCACGCAGCAGGCCCAAGGACGGAGCCCAGGGTGGGGAGGTCACCCTCCACCCCAGGGCCACCAAGGGCCCCTGCCGGAGCTCCTCAACCCAAACCGAGCTGGGGAATGCCCACCGGGCCCCGGGCCCATGGCGGAGTGGAGGACAGAGCCCCAGTGTAGGGAGCACCCGGCCAGAGCTCTTGGGCCCGGACGCCCAAGGGAGGACCGCCCAGGCCCGATGGAGCCCATCCCGGGCACTTTGCCACACAGCAGGTCGGAGGACGGAGCCCCAAACAAGGGGAAAGAAGGTGCCCGGTCCCAGCCCATCTGGTCCCCGGCTGAGAACCGCCAGCCCAGGAGCAGTTCCGGCATACCCTGTCCCTAGTAATCCCGAAGAAATCTACCCTTCTTTCTGGTTACCCGTGCGCACCGAGTGACGGAGGCGACCCAGGGCACCGGGGCGCCCAACTTCCTGGAGCCCTGGCTGGGATCAGAGAGGCGGGCGAGCGCTCATCGGGACTTCCAGGATGGCCCGGCCATCTGGTCGCCCCATTGGAAAGCATTGCGTGCGACCAGATGGCCGAGGGGAAAGGCGCGACCAGATGGCCAGGCCAGAAGGATGCCAATCTGCCCGCCCTGAGCCTTCACCGGAGGGCTCCCGCCTGCCCATGCAGGACTCAGGGGCTCTACATCCCGGGGGCTCGGAGACCCCAGCTGGGCCTCAGTCCTGGGGCTGAGAATGGGGGTCCCCGGTGGACCTCCGACCCGGGCCCATGGCGGAGCTTAACCCATCCCTGGGCCTGCCCGGCGGTCCCGGGCCAGGCCGCTTGGGGGAGGCCTCCACGGGCCTGCATCGGGCCACCAAGGGCCCAGCCTATGCTCCTGAACCCAGCCAAGCTGGGGAAGGCCCGCCCGGGCCCAGGGCGTGGGACGGGGCCCAGGGCGTGGGACGGAGCCCGGGGTGGGAGAACCCGGCCAGAGCTCTCGGGTCCAGACGCCCTGGGGAGGACTGCCCAGGCCCCGGGTACTTTGCCACACGGCGGGCCATTGAAGGGAGCCCCGGGCAGTGGGGAAGTGTTGTCCGGGCCTAGCCCATCTGGTCCCCGGCTGAGAACCGCCAGCCCGGGAGCGGTTCCGGCATACCCTGTCCCTAGTAATCCGGAGGAAAGCTACCCTTCTTTCTGGTAACCTGTGCGCACCGAGCGACAGAGGGGACCCAGGGCACAGGGGCGCCTGACCTCCTGGAGCCCTGGCTGGGATCGGGGAGGCGGGTGAGCCCTCATCTGGACTTCCAGGCCAGCCCGCCCATCTGGTCGCCCCATTGGAAAGCATTGCGCGCGACCAGATGGCCGGCGGGAAAGGCGCGACCAGATGGCCGGGCCCGAAGGACGCCAATCTGACCGCCCGAGCCTTTGCTGGAGGGCTCCCGCCTGCCCTTTGAAGGGCTCGGGGGCTCTCCATCCCGGGGGCTCATCAGAGCCCTTAGCTGGGTATCAGGCACGGGGCTGCAAGGGGGGCCCCCGACAGAACTCTGACCCGGGGCCCACAGGCACCTTGACATGCAGGTGAAGTGGGGAGGCCTGCCCTGGCCCGATGACCCCATGACGGGCACCCAGACCCTCGGCTGACCACAGAACGTGGGCTCCCGCACCCCAGGGCCCACCAGAGCCCAGGCCCAGGAACGGGTCCCCGCTTCTGAACGCAGCCAGGCCGGGGAGGGGGGGAGCCTCCCCGGGCACCAGGGACCCCAGTCCGGGGCAGATGGACCCTTGGCAGGCCGCATGACAGGGGCTCCCACACCCCAGGCCCTGCCCGAAACCCAGGCCCCGGGCCCAGTCCCTGCTTCTCAACCCAGCCAGGGCGGGGGGATCTGGGAGCCTGCCCGGGCACGAGGGACCCCCGTCCCGGGCACACGGACCCTCGGCTGGCCGCAGGACGTGGGCTCCTGTTCCACGGATTTTTTTCATAACTCCGTGGAACTCCGCCCAGGGTTATAAAAATGGCTACAAAACTGACATGAGAATGATTATGTTTACATTACAACAAACAGAGAAAAAATGCATTACTAATGTAAAATAAGAAAATAAGAAAAAATATTATAGTGCGTGAAAACTAATAAAATGTTCACAAAATGTATAAAAATATAAAAGTAAATAAATTAATAAATACTGCCAAGTACAGTATTTACATTAATTACTAATAAATAAAATGCACTCTTGTAATAAAACAATTTTATGATGTTATGAAAAAGAAACCAGATGGTTGTGGGATCTGGTCTTGTAGAGCTGTGGGGGCAACTCAAGTTGCCACAATATGGAGTGGGGCCAAATTAATGGCTAAAACACTCTAGTGCTGTATACCTTTATAAAATCAGCAGAGATACCCAGGATGATACTATTCAGGGTCCTATAAATGGTCTTTGGAGTAACGCTGTTAACAAAATCAAAATCGGGGAACCATGTTGCTAGGCTCAGATGCCAGATTCCTTGGCCGCAAAATTGACTCTAGGGGAAGTTGCAGCTTCAATACTCACACAAGAACCAAATACAACACGAGGCACTTTCAGAATGCCAGCCAATCTATATTGCGATGATGTACACCTCTGGGCAACCTTCGTTACTATAGCTTTTAATGCTGTGTTTAACAGTGGTTCATGCACCTCGATCCTCGACAATGGAAACAATAATCCTAATACACAAGAAAGGTGGCCACATAGCCACATAGGCCCAGTTAATTACCTGTTAATCTCAACATTACAAGAACCCTGGAAAATCTATAGTAAAGCCTTACAAAACCAAAATGCATGATTGCTCCAAGAAGAACAATATTCTTAGCAGAATCCAGGTGGATTTCAAGAAAGATCTGGGTTCTACTGAGCAAGCCATGAGGATCTTTCTGATATGTACAAAATGCATAACTGAAGAAATCATTCTTGTACCTGACGGTTACTGGCCTGAAGATGGAATTTGATTTTATTCTATCAAACTCTGCCTTGGCTCACAGTTAAACAGGCAGGTCTGCCGGATGACCTCCATGAATCACTAGATGAATGAATGAATGAATATTAATCTTGTACAGCGCAAACTTTGCCCAGAGGCGTCAAGGTGCTGCGGAAAAGGCCAGCAGTCGAAATACGTGAAAGGCTCACACTGATTAGCTGGTAAAGAGTCAGGTCTTCAGGGCCTTACGGAATAGAGAGTGGGACTCCTGTCCAGAAATTGAGAGAGGGAGGGAATTCCAGAGCCTGGCAGCAGCAACGGAGAAGGCTCTTCCCCCCCATCTATCTCTCCTGAGCCTGGGGACTACCAGCCAATTTTTACTGGTGGATCTTAACTGCTTGGTGGAACATATCGTTGAAAAAGCCTTTTAATACCTTCCGAGCGTAGATTATAAAACAGCCTTGTGAGTGGGGCAAAGGGCTTTAAACAGGATTCTCCGGCCTAGAGGAAGCCAATGCAGCTTACTGATGGACGCCGAGACTGAGTGGGATTTGGGAAGGTCCATCACCAGCCTGGCTGCGGCATTCTGCACCAGCTGCAGTCGATGGACGAGGCCCTTATTAGTGCCCAGATAAAGGGCGTTACAATAGTCCAGTCTGGACAACACTAGGGCAACCACTGCCTGCTTTCGGGAAGAAAAAGAAAGAAATTGAGAAATCTTCCTAAGGACCCTGATAATTCCAAAACAGGTGGACACCGTCCTGCTGATCTGGGGCCCCAGGGAGAGGGAGGTGTCCACTATAACACCAAGATTCTTTGCCATGGAACCTGGGCAGGGGCAGGGACCAAGCATGTCAGGCCACCAAGCACAAGACCAGATATGCTGTTGGTTTTCAAAGACCAAAACCTCAGTCTGAGGTAATTCTCTACCATCCAGGAGGCCACTGCCTGCATGCAGTTTTTGAATTTAGTTGCAGATACTTCTATGCTGTTGGTGATGGACACCATAATTTGGGTGTCATCAGCATAGGACAGCACCTCCAGCCCAAAGGATCTAACGACCTTGGCTAGAGGGGCAACATAAATGTTAAAAAGAGTCGGACTCAATGAGGAGCCCTGAGGGACTCCACAAAACAAATGATTGGGGTCCGAGTAAAACTGATTCATTTTTATTATTTGGGACCGGTCAGTGAGAAATGAGGAAAGCAACTTCAGGGCGGCGCCCCTGAATCCCATTTCCTTAAGCCGGTCCACCATTCTCGACGGAGATATGGTATCGAAAGCCGCCGTAAGGTCGAGAAGAATCAATAACGTAGTGTGACCAGCATCAACCTGGGTTTGAATGTTATTGATTACAGAGGTTAACGCCGTCTCCGTGCTGTGATTGTTTCTAAAACCATGCTGCGAGCCATCAAGCAACTGATGTTCATCCAGATAGAAACTGAGATGAGAATTCAATTAACCTAAGAAAAGGAAATAAGCACACTGCGTTACAATCAACTGAAGCATGCATGAGGTCACTTCTTCTAGTAAATACTGTTAGAGCATAGGAGCACGGCGATACACTGTATATAGGATAAGACTTTGACATTATAGAATACACCATCAACCATAAGTAAGAACGGTGGCATATTGCCTTTGTCATGTTGCTGCCTCTAAATGCTCCATGACGTTCATTTAGAAATGTGCTCTGATATCTCTATTGATATTTACTCGCACAGGTACAAATGGAGCTGAGTTAATGAACAAGGGGTCATTTTAACCAGTGCTAGCTGCCAAAATATGTAAACCATCTGCAGGGTAACAATTTCAAATGTGTAACACCTTGCTATATTCTTGTATTTGACCTTATTTCCCTCTTTCATTTCTGAAGGTGTTTGTATGTATGTATATGGTATTTCTATATGTAAATGGTATTTCTATAACGCAAACATAGCTAAAACAGGCGGTGGAGTGCTGTAGGTGGTCAAAGGCAAGCTTAAAGTCGGCGAATAATAGGAGAGGAAGCTGAGTTGTGGACCGTTAATGCACTGTGATGTAGGGCTTCATTACGATGTCGGGCGGACTTACGTCTGCCCGACACCGTTGCGGTTTGGAACCACCCACCTTAGTGGGGCGGTTCCGACGGCAGGATTAGGATGCGACCGCGCATAGGGCGGTCACAAACATCCACTTTTCAATGGAAGTCTGTGCGTAGGGTCCAAAAGGCCCACAGCACAAGCTTTCATTGAAAAATGGATGTTTATAAACATCCCTGCACAGTGTGGCTGTCACCATGCAGTGCCTGCCACACGGTGCAGGGATGTTTAAGGGGGCACCATAGGTGCCCCCAGGTCCCATAGCAGAGGGCCAGGAGGGATGGGGGCCCTGCTCGGGTCCCCAAGATTACTTTCCAACAGCCTTTCCTTGTCGGCCCAACATCTTAATCCTGACGGCAGAGCCAAAGCTGGCTCCACCGTCATTCAAGGCATTACAATTCTGCTCCTTTTCCGACGGGCTCACAGTGGGTTTCCCTCCGACCGGCATTATCATAACACAACGTTCGGAGGGAAACCCTGGATTTTGAGCAGAAAACCTCCGACAGACTCTCAGATGGCTTTCCACCTGAAATCCAGGTCAGGCCCCTAGTGTTTTCTTAAATAGGTGAATCTTCAACTCTTTCTTAAATTAGAGCAGCATTGGTATGGCCCTGATGGATACAGGGATGTTGTTCCAGATACTGGGTGCTTGATTGAAAAGATATATTGTCTTGTTTTTTCCCTTTTTTGCTTCTTAGTATGCAGTCAGATGGTGTCCTGGCTGCTGGAGTGCCGAGAGCCATCAGAGATGGTGAACTTGTCTGCATGATAAGCCAGGGTGCTGGTTGTGATGGCTTTGTAAATGATGCAGCTACTTTTGAAGGTGGTGCAGGCAAGAGGAGCCAATGGATTTCCATCAGGATGGGGATGATGCGATCATATTTCTTCAGGCTCTGGATGAGACATGCAACAGCTTGGAGGATGGCCCTAAAAGGGTGCCAGTGTGGAATCAAAGAGACCATAGAATAGGTCCAGATATGAGAGTTCAAGGCCTTGAACAGAAGTTCTCAAGTTGCTTTCTGGAACAAACAGTTTCACTTTCTTTAGAAGAGAGAGCTGGTATTAGGCCGTCTTTTCTTTTTTTTTGTCACTGTGTTCCTTGAGGGAGAGTTTGGTGGCTGGGGTGAATCCAAGTGATGTGACACTCAGTGAAACCATCAAAGTTCATGTCATTGAGCCAGGTTTGTACTGTATCGTGTTTGTTGTTCTTGGCAAATAATAATAATGTTGTCTTGGTTGAAAGAGCTCGAGATAGACACTGAGCATCCAGGGCTGAATTATTTGCAAGCAGTGTTAGAGGCATTGGGGGCCGAAATTATGAGGTTTTACCTTAGGGCAGCGCCTCAGGCCGTCCTGCTGCGCTGCCCTATGGCAAAAGAAAAGGGCAGCTATGGCTCATTCCTGTCCTTTTCCTCTGCACTGGCGCACAATGGGCTGCCGTGCGACAACGCAGGCACCTTTGCACCATGGTACATGGGTGCCTGCCTTGTGGGGCTGATTATTTTGGTGCAGGAAGGGAAGCCTTCCTGCACAAAAACTATCACAAGAGGCTTTTTCCTATTTCCATGTGTGCTGCAGAATGCATCACACATAGAACAAGCATTGACAATGCCAATCAGTCTCGACATTAGGATCTTATATGTATTGCCTGCCGAGCACATAATCTCCCCGTGCCTGAATGTGCCCTTGTGTAACGTAACCGGAGCTCATGTAAAGCGCTCCAATACCTTCAGGTAGAGTTCGCCTTATAGAAATCTGCATAAAAAAAAATAAAACACCGTGCCAGCCTGCCTCAAGCGCTCCTCCCGAGCAGCCCTGCCTGCCGATCACATAATCTCCCCGTGCCTGAATGTGCCCTTGTGTAACGTAACCGGAGCTCATGTAAAGCGCTCCAATAGCTTCAGGTAGAGTTTGCGCTATAGAAATCTGCATTAAAAAAAAACACAGTGCCAGCCTGCCTCAAGCGCTCCTCCCGAGCAGCCCTGCCTGCCGATCACAATCTCCCCGTGCCTGAATCTGCCCTTGTGTAACGTAACCGGAGATCATGTAAAGCGCTCCACTACCTTCAGGTAGAGTTCGCGCTATAGAAATCTGCATTAAAAAAAACACCGTGCCATCCTGCCTCAAGAGCTTCTCCCGAGCAGCCCTGCCTGCCGCGTCACCTGACCTCAGAGAGGGGCGCTGGCTGCGTGTCTGCTGCTGCGGACGAGGATCACGCGCCGACAACCACCATATGGGGGTGGGGGGAAAATCGGCACTCATAAACATCAGTGCAGCTGAAAAAATATGTGTGTCTGTACACGATCGCCAGAAGTTTGCACTTGATCAACATCACACGCTTGGCTTAAACAAGTCACATTAAATAAAAACTCAACACACGCACCTCCTACTTCCCCAGCTCCTTCTTACACAATGTACGGCCTTCGCCCATCCCACCCCTCCTCCACAGTCCTTCATTCACCTACTCATCCTACTAAGAAATATACACGTAACACCACTGCGTCTACCACCCGCTGCCATTTCACATGAAGCCCTGAGCCCCGAGTTTTACCCCTCTTCCCCTCTGCACCTCTGCAAACACTGATGCAGCATGATCGGAGCCAAACCTTTGACTGCAACTTCCACCTCTGCTGTCCGGGCTTGGACCCATGCCAGGTCCAGCGCCTCGCCATGCATGGAGGAAAGCTCCTCTGCCCAGGACCACTCAATGTGCTCCGGTGAGCACAGTCCTGCACAAGTACACTGCACCTCCAGCCGGTCGCGGGCAGGCAGACAGGCTCCGCTCACACACACGGTTCGCCTACCTCATAAGAACAAGTGTGCGTACATATCACCAAGTTATAACAATAACCAGCACGCACTTTTTTTCTAACTTTAACACCGAGCGCGGTGTCCTTTATGGGGGCGCTGCGCTCAGTGTTAAAGTGAGAAAAAAAACAAAAAAACAGAGCGCGATGTCCGTGAAGTGGACGCTGCGAAAACACAAATAAATAAGCAAGAGGCAGAGGCAGACTTTTGGCGCGCATGCGTACGATGTATAGCATCGCGCGCATGCAAGAGTCTAGGTCAGGCAAAATAGAGTGCGAATGCAGCCAGCCAATCAGAGGGGCAAAAAGCATTTACAAATGCAATAGGACTCGTATTTACGCGAGTCCTATTGCATTGTAAATAAAACTGTGGTCGTCGAAGAAGGCAGGAACAGGAGTGGGTGGGGGGGTTGTGGTTGGCAGAAAAGTGACGGACTGGGGAGGGAACGGGGGGCGGCAGGGGAACAAAACAGTTTTAAAAGTAAAGGGGCCGATAGCTATGGAAGGAGAAAAATGACGACATGGCCGTCAGGAGGCGGGATTAAGTTGAGGAAAACGAATCAGATTGCAGCATTTAGGAATTCGGCCAATCAAAAAGATAGGCGGAAAGTGGGCAGAGCTTCCCCCACTATACTGTATACAGCATCTCCCGACGAGACAGTGCATGTGCTACCTAGGCGAGACCTAAAAAGGAAAAACAAGGAGAAATAAAGATATGTCTCCTCGTTGTGCCTCCCTTACGCCTCCCCCGGGGAGGCATACGTTTTTGGCGCTGCCTCAGATTTACGATTTCTCGCAAATCTGAGACAGTGTCAAAAAGCTATGGATGTTGCTGGGAACGCCCCCAGCAACACCCATTACACACCCCTTTAATGCAGAAAACTGTGTTAAAGGGAACAATATTTACGAAGCAGCATTTATAAAAAAAAAGTGGCTTAGTGCTGCCTCGTAAATATGGGGCAGGCTCCTGAGCCACAAAACATCACAAAAAGTGAAGTTCCGGCAGCGCACGGGGCCTGGATGTCTGAAGCAGAGGATACTTTCAAGCAGAGTTGTGTATCATGGCATATTGGTGAATCTTGATACTGTTATCTGTGAGTTGAGCACCAAGTGGTTCCATGTAAAGGTTGATGATGACTGGGGACAGTATTGAACTCTGGGGACTCCACTTGTGATAGGGATATTTTCTAAACTGAAATTGCCCAAATGAACAAACTGATGTCAGTTGAAAAGATAGGAGAAGAACCAGCGCAGTACATTGCCTATGAATCCCGTTTGTGACTCGAGTATGGGTATGATGGTAGGATGGTCGACTGTGCCGAAGGCAGCAACATCAGGAGGCAGAGGTCATCTTCTTCTGTGATGAAGATCATCTGCAATGTGTAAGGTGTTGGTGGGACCTGAAGGGTAGTGACGCACACATATGTGAATATGTACTGCTGTCCTAAAAAGGACACAAATATGTGATTTATATTATACAATGCTAATTCCTCTAATCCAGAGTGATCTTCCCTAAACAACTGTTATTTGTAATTGCCGATTTCAGAAATTGTTTTTCAATCTATATGAGTCAAGAAAGGAAATTGTCTATTTTACTATATTTCCCATGGCCTCACATTGCTGGGAAAAGAGGAACTAAATTATTATCTGACACAAATATCCTCAAGAGGATACTCTTCTCTGAGGTGGAGGCTGTAAATGGTTTCTGAAAATTTGGGGGCAAAATTTCACTTAAATGTCTCAGGCTGTTGAATGAAGAGTGCCTTGATACATGGAATTGAAGTATGGGGGTTGAGTCATGTACCAAAGTTAGGAAAGAATCCAAAATTGATTCTTTCATGTAATGCTAGAAGCTTTCGGGTGCACTGCAGTGGCTGTCATGATACAGAAATTGGGATTAGAATTCATGGGGCTCAAGATCTAGGTAACCCTGTATTGCACCTTACTGAAAAACACTAGATGCAAGGAATAATCTGAACATGGAAGTAATCTAAAAATGAAGTGGGAGACCTGAAGCGAGACAGGGTATGCTCTTGTTGCCAGCCAAGAGTCTATAAAAGTATTGGCTATGTGAGACAGGCAGCACGTTTTGAATCGTACTTTTCAAAAAACCCACAGAAGGAGTCCTGTAAAGATAGTTTAAAGAGGTGAGTAGAATGCTTCTGATAGAGTGGAAACCTCATTTTGCTTATATGGGTGCAGTATTATTACTTGTAAACTGCACCCACATATAATCCTTTTTGTATTAATGTAAAATGTTAGAATTGTGAAATGTATTAACATGGAAACGTGAGGTATACTAGGCCATTGAAAAGTAGCATGGAGAATCAACGTAGAAAATGAATGTAACTAGCAGGAATCATTAACATGAAGAACTCGTGATGTGCAACTGACTACTTTTTATGAACTAAATGTGCTTATTAATCGTGTCACTTCCCACGCAGGTAAATGCATTAATTGAAGATTGCCTTAACGTGATGCAAATTTGCAAACCTCATATGATGCTTTCTTATGTTAGCTGAATCTCATAGGCCTCAAATGCAGTTCCCGAAAAACTCTTGCTTTAGAATTAACAGTTGACTTTCATGTATGCTGTGGAATCTGTTGTTTCTCACGTTTTGTGTTGCAGATGAAAGAAACGCTCTCTTTAGCTAGAATAATCTCTTTGTTTTACTAGTGAGGCAAGGAGAGAAGAAGTTACAATCGTGTGGCTTGGGTTGATAAAGGAATGTCATTGTGCTTCACACAGGAGAAGGCCTGGAAACCAGGGACAAATAGTATCAAGGAAAGAACACCGTCGTTCCGTGGAAAATCACCTTCAGGACTGTACCCAGAGCAGATGGCGTGACTCGCACTGCACCCTGGGAATGCTATCTATGGATAACCGTTGTTGAAGTTAGGGATAGTGGCCCACTTCTCCTGTCTTCAGAACTAGCCCTGTAGCTTTATGCTACTTGACTCATTAAGCATGGAGAGACTTCTTAAGAAGACTCCAAATACTGACAACTTTTATTCTTTCTTCGGAAAATGCTTCAGTAGGAATGCCATCTTAGCGCTAGTAATGCTTTTTACTTACCAACCCTTATTTATTTTTTTATTTTATTTGATAAGTTTTATATAGCGCTGGCTAGACCCGGAGGTATCAGAGCGCTTTACATGAGGTTCCACATTGTTACAAAGTTACATCAGTTACAAGTTACATCTGTTGCAAGAAAACATTTAAAGAGCAAAGAAGACAAGATAAATGGAGTGTAGAAGGGTAGGGGAGTAATGTAAAAGGGTAGGAGGGAGATACGGTGGAGAGACGAAGGAGAGTCTGCCCAAAGTCTGGCTGGGTAGGTGACGGTCGAGGGGGAAGTCCATGGCCCATCTCCTCTATAGCTATCAAGGTAGCTCCACCGGGCATCAGCCAGAGTGCTAGGTCTCCACGGTCGGTGGCAAGTTCACAGATTCAATGTCCTGATGGGTGAGCCGGATGGGGGATATGCTCGAGGTCTGGTCGATGTCCAATTTTTGTCCAAGAGTAGTAGCACATTGTGGTTAAGGACCACTGTGGCGGCCATCTCGGGGTCAGACAAGGGATTCTGCCCCCTAAAAAACACCATTTTATATGCAGAAGATTAAGCTTCGAGGGTGGCGGCCATCTTTGGGTCAGGTAGCACGACAAATCATACAACAGATCAGCCCTCTGGACAAAGGCAAGAGATCAGCTTCCTGCATAAAGGGCCTGTTGTCCGGTGGTCTCACCTGTCATCAGCGTGGAACAGGGTTTGCCAGAAGCCTCGTGTGCTGCGGCCACCTTAGGGTCAGGCAGCACAGTAAATCAAATAACAGACTTGCCCTCTGGTAATAGACGAACAGAACTTGGCTAGTGATCCGGACAGTGTCATGCACCCAGGGCCTGTTATGAGAGGACCCTTGATGCAGGGAAACATGGACTCATGCTTCCTGATCTTTTGTCTCTTACTTCTTGAACAAATTGTATTGCTTATGTTGCATCGTCTAAACTGTATACGCAGATTTGGCTTCATACTAATTCCTATGTATTTCTACACTCTCGTGTTGAGGTGTCTTTATGTTCAGTTATTTTTGGCTTTGCAATAAATCAAACTAACCTTAAGTAGGTTCCATAGTTACCATGCATCAAGAGAATTATTGACTAATTGATTGGCCTCCTAACAACCTTTCTCCCTTTTACACTTTCATGCTGCAAAAAAGAACCAAAGAATTGTGACTCTAGAACAGGGCCAGAACTTATGGGCCTGGCCCTTTCAGTTGGTAGCAGAGTAGGATGGTTCGCACATGAAGTAAGAGGAGATTCTAGAATAGTCTAGAATAAGTGGAACCTAAAGCCCCAAAACAGAGCCCAATGATCGAGAACGGAAGGCAACGGAATCCGGCAGAGACTGGCAGAGTTTGATGGTGCTGCGAGATCAGCAGCGGAAGGAGGAGTGAGTATTAATAGGGTGTATGCTGTGTGTTAGATCGCAGGAATGATTTGATTGTGTGGTGTCTTGCGGAGTCAGAGCGAGAGTCGAGTGAATGTGGTTTCGGGCCGGACGTGGTCCAAGGATTGGGGTTTGAGTTGCAGGTCCCAAAGTGGCCTAGGATCCCGGGATATAATAAAGGTGTAGAAGACACTGAGATTGTGATTGTGTGATGGAAGAATTGAGGAGTTGTTGTGAGACTTCATCAGCAGTTCCACCTAAGACAGGGAACTTTGTGTGAATGGGAGGCATGGGAATCGTCTAGCCGACCTTGTGTACATGGGTTAACTATACTGATTTGGGTGATCCACGCTGCTCGAGGGTCATCATGTGTGAATGTTCTTGAGTGAGTGAATTCTATCGATCTTTTTAGATGGCAGACAATTACGGATTTAAGACGACTGTGTGAGAGAATGTCCATGGAGAAATTGTGAAAGAGGTTGAGCCGCTGCGAGGTGTGAAGGTGACCTTAGAGAGTGTAGAACTATCATAGGTCGGTTGGTGTAACACCGCGCTGGGATTGCTTGGTGGTCATCGAGAAGTTGTGGTTGAAAAAGACTGTTCTGTCATAGACTGATGAACAACAGAAATTGCAATTTGAAATTATGCCATGTTTTAGGTTGTTGCGGGATCTTTTCAGGGGTGATGAAGTGGGCGAAGAAGCTCCACCGGAGGATACTCCAGCACATTATATGACGACAAAAGTTGGGCTTTACACTATAATTTGGCTTCAAAATTGGCATAAGATTACTGAAAAGGAGGGTGAATTGTCATTTCCACGTTTTGGTTCATTTCAGTTGGATGTACTACATCAGCTAAGAGCTGCAATGTTTGCACAGCAACCTTTGCCTAGACCAACACAGTTTGAAGCATTAGATGCATGGATGTGTGCAGCTCATGCTCAGCAGAGGGCGAAGTACCAAGGGAGGATGAGGAAAACTGTGAGGGCACATCAGGACGCACAGTGGGATGCACAGCTTAAGAGGTGGAGAGGGGATACCATTGAAAGAGAAAGGTTGTACCTTGTGCTTGTAGGAGATGGAGGGTTCCAGGATAGGAGTAGGAAGCCAAATGGAAGTCACAGTAGTGACAAGGAAGACAGCTTGTTGAATGGGTTGTTATCCAAGCGTCCTCCACCTTACAGTCCACAATCAGGGAAAGGGGGCAAGACTCGGGAGGTGCAGAGAACAGGGGAAGTGCAACAGTTTAAGTGTGCCCTAGTACCAGAGTTGTGGGGAGGATATCAGCAGGAGATGGGGGGACGGGAGTGTCCACCTTAGGAGTTATAGAACAGAATGGTGTTAACTCTGCTTCATGATTACCGGAAGCTCTTACAGTACCAGTTACAATTGGTCCTGTTGTTCCTGTGTATGACCCGAGCACAGTGGGCAGCCTTAGGAAGCAACAGTTCATACAGGCTGAAGGGACTAAATTGGGAAGAACAGGGAGCGCGAACGGAAATTGTCCTTCTTTAGTGCCTGTGGAATCTAGAACCCCTTTAGCGGCTACTGCTGATCCTTCCGGAGAACACATTGCTTCAGTGCTATACAGTCTATACCCATGTCAAGCACTAGTTTGGATCCATGGAAGTTTGAACGACCGGTGAGAGGACCAAGTGGTGCGACTTTAGAAACAAGCACAAGTCAGGGTACCTCTGGAAGTCAGCATGTCTTAGATGTTGCGGATTTGGAATCCTAGTTGAGAGACCATAATAACAGCAAGGAGAGTCAGAGCAGTACGCCGAGTCAGGGTACCATCAAAGCTGCAGTGAAGCTGAAACTATTGGATGTGGTGAGGCTGAAGGCTGAGGTAGACGAGTTCATCAGTGGTAACTTACCTTTGGACAGGATAGAGACCTATGAGCCAGATGACCTGTTGTTTGTGGCAAAGAATGTCACCCGAAGGGCAAGACAGACACATGAGAAGTTATTAGAGTTATCTCAGAGGTATGGAGTGGACTTGTCTTGAACAAAAGCTTTACAAGGAAATCATAGGCTTACTTACGGCGACCAAGAGCTGGAGGAAAAGAGAGTGACAGGGTGGAAAACGCATATCTGAGAATTGGTAATAGGAATAAGGGCTTGGAGTATCCTGGATAGGTAGGAGGAGAGATGGTCAAAGAAGTAGAGTGTGAGAAAGGTGACAGGAGAAACACCACCCCTAGGAGGGGGAACGCAGGGAGTTGAGGCATATCCGTTACGGCAAGTGCCTAGCGGAGGATATGTGCATGTTCCCTGGAGTAGTGAGTGAATCTGGATATGATTTGTGTAAGCATGTGGATTGATTTATATTTAATATTTTTTGTACTACTTCAATAAAAAATATTTTGTATTTTCTTAGATTCTTTTCCTTCAGTTTATTATGAATTATCAGTTCTTGATTGTCATTTGAGTTGCCTTAGGTCTTCGCATTTATATTTTGATCCCTGCCTAAAGGAACTCATATCGTTCAGCAGGGGGCCCTTGTCTGTTTACACTGTAGGGGTGACCTTGCTGCATTCACAAATTATTTTCCCAGGTTGAGGGAGAACCCTGCTGAATGGTATAAGCAAGTTGATCACTTTATTAAGATCTTAAAGGTGTTGTGGATTGACTTACATACCTTGTTCGAAATTGTGGTTCCTAGTGTTCTATGGTCTGCTTGTATGATTGCTATTGAGTGGCCTGATGCTGAGCCAGAGAGGGAACCGATTACTCATGGTCCTTCACCTTTGGTTATGAAGAAGTACGATCAGGTGATCACATGGTTGCAGTCCAAAGCAGCCCCTCAAGACATCAATTGGGTTAAGATAGATTGGACAACCCAGAAACCTAAGGAGTTGGTACATGCTTATTTAGAAAGGCCACTACAAGTCTTTAAGCAATACAGTGGGTTAGACACGCTCGACCCTAAAGACTTGGGACAATTTGTATCCAAATTTTTGACTGGACTGAGGCCGGAGATCAGTCTCATGATCCAACAGCACTTAATCTGCTGGCAAAACAAATCCGTAGATGAGACCTTACAGTACACCAGGTACTGCAGTGATGAGGTGGATTCTAGGGAGGATAAAGGAGAAACTGATGCTGGTTCAAATGCAAAATGCCCAGAAGGGAGAGCAGATACAGACAATAGTGGGAACCGTAGCTCATGGTAAAAGGGGAACGGTGTAGGAGGTGTCCAAGTCACATCGGCCGCAGGGTCGATGGGACAGGGAAGAGGCGTCCTCATAGATCCTAAGACAGGGATAGATGTTGTGACCCTGAAGAAGACCTCTGCCTGTCATTTTTGTCACAAGATCGGGCATTGGAAGCGCAAGTGTTGTTTAAATCCTGCGAATCAGGCGCATGAGGGAGAACTCGTACAGGTGGCAGATGGAGCAAATCAGTTACAGACAGTAACTAGGCTGAGATCACTTAATGCTGGAGGGAATCAGAACCAGTTAGTGCAAGTGCCTCAACCTCTGAGAATCACGCAGGGCAACCAAACTTATCACCAGATGCCCTTAATGGAAGCTTTGGATGGATTTGATCAGGACCAGTCCTTATGACGGTGCCTGTCTTAGAGGTGGACCAGAGTGGACCATATGTAGAAGCAGATGTGGATGGTCATCCCATTACATTCTTGATTGATACTGGTGCTATCCATTCTACTGTGCGTTCTGCAGTTGCCCCAAACCTAACAAAAGAATGACAAACCTGTTGACAGAAGAGGCATCGGTGAAAATCGAACATTTCAAGATCACCATCAGTTCGTGGTGTGTGATTCGAGTCTATTCTGTTTGCTAGGGCGTGACCTTTTGTGCAAATTGAATTGTACAGTCTATTGCACTCTGAAGGGAATTGAATTGCAGATTAATGATGAGGACATTGCTTTCAAATTGGGGAATTCGAACCATTACACATCCATGTTTCCTTTGTTGACAGTGGAAGACATGCCACTGGATTTGAGAGACACCGTCTCTACAGTGGTATGGGACTTCTCTGGGGAGGAAATTGGACTGATTCGAGGAGTCAAGCCAGTCCGCATACAGGTCAAGCCTTATGCAGAATTTCAAAGAACACATCAGTACAACCTGACCCATGAAACGGTGGCAGGGATTACACCTGTGATTGAATCCATGATTGCACAGGGCATCTTAAAGGAGATCATGGGAAGTCCGTGCAATTTGCCTATCATGGGATTGCAGAAACCGAGTGGGAAATATTGCATTGTTCAAGACTTGCGAAAGATCAATAACATAGTGATTCCATGTTGTCCCGTGGTAATGAATCCTTCTGTGACCCTATTTCAGATTCCTTGTTAAGCTGAGTGGTTCACAGTGATTGACCTCTGCCAAGCATTTTTCTCCATCCCGTTGCATGAGGAGAGCCAATTTTTATTTGCTTTCCTTCTAGACAATCGTGTATTAACATGGTGTCATATCCCTCAAGGGTATACTGAAAGTCCATCCATATTCAACCAGTTCTTGAAAAAGAACCTTGAGAGCTTGATTTTGCCCCGAAACTCAGTACTAGTCCAGTACATCGACAAGCTCCTCATTGCGTCTAAAACGCAGGAGGCTTGCAGGGATGATACTATTGACCTACTGAACCATGTGGCTGACAATGGGCATAAGGTGTCTCTGAGTAAGCTTCAGTACTCTCTAAATGAGGTACAGTTTGGGTCATCAAATTGAAAAAGGTAAGAGAAAGGTGTCATCAGAGCGAGTGGAGGCGATCAAGAAAATGAATCCGCCCAGTACACAAAAAGAGGTCAGGATGTTTTTGGGAATGGTTGGTTACTGCCGACAGTAGATTTCTAATTTCTCCTTGATGGCAAAGCTTTTGCATAAGCTGACCCGAAAGGATGTGTGTGATCCGGTACCTTGGAATAACGAATGTCTGCTAGCTTTCCTGGAGTTGAGAGAGTGCCCGTGTTGCACTCCAGCTTTAGGAATGCCTAATTACAATAAAGCATTTTCGCTGTTCTGTAACAAAAGGGAAGGCTGTGCTCTTTATGTACTCACCTAGACACATGGAGGTGCCCGTAGACCAGTGGCCTATTTCTCAGCTACTCTAGATCCTGTAGCTTCAGCATTGCTGGATGTCTCAAATCCGTTGCTGCAACAGGTGTCAGTATTGAACAATGTGAGAGCATTGTGATGGGTCAACCACTACCAGTCTATCTACCGCATTCAGCTAAGCTCCTGATGACGAGAACCAAAACAAAGCATTTGACAAATAACAGGTTGACAAGGTATGGGCAGGTGTTGCTCGCTGCTGAGAATGTTACCCTGAAGCATTGTTTTGTGTTAAATACTGCTTTCTTGTTACCTGTTCCGAATGCTGATGGGGAAGAATGTGAAGACCATGACTGTATGGATGTCACTGAACTTTGCACGAAGCTGAGACCTGACATTGTCGATGAGCCATTGTCTGATCCCGATCTAGCCAATTTTGTGATGGTTCATGCTTAAGAGACAATGAGGGTAATTTGAGAGCAGTGTTTGCTGTCTGTACCATCTCTGGAGCAGTGGAAGCTGCATCCTTACAGGAAGTGCACTCCACACAAGTGGCTGAAATCATTGCCTTGACCTGTGCATGCCAAGGTTCTGAGCAGATCCGAGTAACCATCTATACCAATAGCCAGTACGGTTTTGGTGTGGTTCATAACTTTGGACAGCTATGATCGCAGAGAGGGTTCCTCACATCACCAGGTTCTCTGATCAGGAATGGGAATATGTGAGACAACTGCTGGAAGCTTTGCAATTACCAAGAGAAGTGGCTGTCGTCAAGTGCTGTGACCATGGAAGGGGAGATGACTTTGTTACTACTAGAAATAGGTACGCAGATGAAGTTGCTCATTTCTGTGCTATTCATGCAGGTGCTTTCAACAGGGAATATACTAGCGAGATTACAGAGAAGGCAGAACTCAGCATGATGCTAGCTGTTGCAGACACGTGGGATGAAGTCAGATGTTTGCAGATGGAAGATACAGGCAAAGAACAAGCTTGTTGGATCAGAGCAGGTTGTGAGAAAGGGGAAAATGACATTTGGGCTTCAGTTGATGGCAGGGCAGTATTACCAGATTGTCTGTTACACCTTATGACAAGGCAAATTCATGGAGCAGCTCATATAGGAAGGGATGCAATGGTGAGATTGTTCAGACAGATATGATTCAATCCAAGATTTCAAGTGATTGCAGAAGCAGTAGGTCATCAGTGTGTCACATGCCAACAAATTAATGCTGGAAAGAAGGCTGTTGTTGCTTTGAGTCACATTGGCAGATCAGGGGACCCTTACATCGGATCCAAATGGACATTGTTTAATTGCCTCTGTGTAATGGGTTGAGATACATCCTGGTTGTTGTGTGCATCTTTTCTCAATGGGTTGAAGCTTATCCAACTAGAAGGTGTGATAGTCTCACAGTAGCGAAGTTATTGTTGAGGGAACTTATTCCTAGATTCGGATTTCCAACTACATTAGAATCGGATAGAGTAACACACTTCCATAGCGAAGACATGAAGTTGTTGTGTACCGCTTTGAGTATGGATCAAAGACTGCACTGCAGTTACAGGCTGGAGGCATCAGGCACGGTGGAGCAGATCAACCACACTTTAAAAGTGAGACTGGCTAAAGCGTGTGCTTTGACATCTCTGAAATGGCCTGATGCATTGCCTTTGGTTCTAATGAGTTTGTGCAGTATCCCTGACAGGAGAACTGGGTTGCCTCCACATGAGATACTGATGGGAAGAGCGATGCATTTGCCTGCTGTGCCTGCCACTGCACTAGTGAATATCAAAGATGATTTGGTCCTTGACTACTGTAAAGGATTTGCTGATGTGGTTCGTTCTGTGTCTCATCAGGTTGAAGCAGCGACTACACAGACTTCAAAAGACCTCTGACATGATCTGAGCCCAGGTGATTGGGTGCTCATCAGAAAACATGTGAGGAAAAACTGTCTTGACTCTCTGTAGCTTGGACCATATCAAGTGATATTGGTGAACAACACTGCTGTGAAGTGTGGCGGAGTACCGAACTGGGTTCATGCTTCCCATACCTGACGAGTCACAGGTCCGCCCGATGAGACAGCTCCTCTCCCAGAAGTATTTTCAGTTCTGTCCTCTCCAGTGACCGAGGGGTCATTGGAGAGGACAAGGCAGTCTGTGGAGGTTCCTGAAGAGGCTGGATACACACTAGAGCGATTTGAGAGGGGTCAAGCTACACAACACCCTGGTATAGACTCTTAGGGAGACAGTAACGTTGCGGGTGGTATAGAGTCTGACTCAGCAGAGGAGACTGGTGTGACAAATGATCATGTGCAGTTAAGGAAGAAGGAAGCTGCAGGTGAAAAGTGGCCTGTGAGGCAGAGGAGGAGAAACCTGAGACTTGCACCTGAGAGAGAAATTGCACTGATAAGTAAATCTTTGGAGTCTGATCAGAGTGAACTGGAGCAACTTACAGGAAGTGCTAGAAAGTCCAGGAGAACTCAAGCGCTGTGTATAAGATATTCCTCTCCCAAGTGGACTTATATGGTTACCAATGTCGGGGAGAGCGAGGTCCGAGATTTCAATACTGATTGTCGAGATCCTGCTGAGAGTTCCTGGAATCGAGGCTAAAACACTTCTGTCATTGACTGTGCCTTTTCCACCAAGGTTAAGTGGCTTACAGACTCTGATTTGGGAAGACATCAAATTTCCGAGCAGACCTCCACAGTCTCCTCAAGAGATCGCAGCATTGAGAGCTGAACTGTTACAATGAGTCATTAAGGGGTTGGCTCTGATCATATAAGGGATGCAAATTGAACATTTGAACTGTAAATAAGTAGCTAAGAAGGATTAAAGTAGGGACTTTCATCTAGAAGAAAAAAGAGGGCTAGGGAAGTCTTCCAAGCTGTGTAAATACTGTCCAACAGACTGTTGAAAGGAATTTCCCGAGGTTTCAAGGGAAAGGTTGCTCAAGGACTTTGTTACATGTGAATAAGAGGAGGAGAAACGAGACTCTGTGTTGATCCTCTTATAAGTTGTAGTCCGATCTACTTTGCAAATGGAGTCTGGAAATTCAAATTGTAGGCACCAATGTATTATAGGTACACTCATTGTAGGAGTAATCATAGTAATAGCTGTAGTCACTACTGAGTCCATTTTAAATGTGCACAAGGTTGAGGAACAGGGAGTGGGGGTACTTTGGACATCCACACCAACCACTGCCATCTCAAAAGAGGGTACACTAGGATCTGAGAAAGGCTTAATAGAACAAACTAGTAGCTTTCTTCATGTAGATTTAGCCAAAGGAGATTACACACTGAATGTTTATGCTAAGTTGCTGTGTGAGTATGTTGATACTATAAAAAGGAGAGATTGTTATGTGTGCATGCAATTACCTGGTTTGGTTGAGGAGGAGATTTGTACCACCACCTACCATTGACATATGGCATTAGCTGTAGTTTACTCCTTAGTATGTTTTATAGGAAAGTCCATTACGAGTACTGCTTCTCAAATTATGACGTGGTACTCTCAGAAATACCAGTCTATAAACACTTGAACAAATATGATTACTATAAGCAAATAGAGAGAATGGAAAAGTAATTTGCACCTATAGTAACATTAGACACTGCTTACGTGCATAAATATAACCTAACATGCATATTAACTGACATATAGAAGAAATTCATAGATCAAGTAGAAGATAGACATAGGGGATTTGTTGTTAAGTCCAATAACAAGGACAGAAATCCAGAGTGGACCAAGAAGGAGTTAGCTCACAAAGCTAAAGAGAGTTCTGGTCCTATAGCTTTTGATTGGGAACAATGAGGCAAGCTTTGCATACGTCAAGTTCGGAGTCGCTATGAGATTGTATTAGTTGGACAGAGAGTGTGCGCGGCGACCATATCTTTTTAATAAATGGTCCTTGGAAGATGTTTCTGCAAGAATCAGTACGAATGGTGCCAGGAGTGTATTTTGTGTGTGGGAAAAATGCACAGGTTCGACTCCCAAGCAATTGGTATGGTACTTGTTATGTGGCAGTCATGTTTCCAAAGATATATCATGTGGATGATTTGGAGGGATTGGAAGGAAAATCGAACACCAGAGAGAAACATGGACTGAGTGCTGGTGAGGTTGTGGGAGGCATATTTGGAGTGATGATACCTAGTCTAAGAGTGGTATTGAATGACATCAAGATCAGAAAGTTGTCTACTATTGTGGATAAGTTATCAGTTAATACAGCTCAGTCCTTGTTACTTATAGATGGGAGATAGTCTTGATAAGGGTGATGGTGATGCAAAACCATCCTGTATTAGACGTGTTAATGGCAAAGGAAGGCGGAGTCTGTCGAATGCTGAAGGTCCAACAGTGTTGTACTTATATTCCATATAGAAGTAAGGATCTGAGGGGCTAAATTAATAATATCACTGATATACATCATGAGATCCAGGATCTGAGAGCCGAGAGAGTTTGAGATAAGATTGGAAAAGGATTTGGTGCAGTTGAAAATTGGTTTGCAAACTTGGGATGCAGAATTCTTGGATACATCTTGAAGCCGATAATAATCCATGTAATCTATGTTAATATCGTGATGGGGATGATAAGGGCAAACAGATGGCACAAGGTGAGATCTCCTTAAGGGTAAGAGAGAGAGAAGGGTGGAAAGACTGCAGGACAGTCATTACAAGAATTTGAAGAGATTGGAGGAATTCAGAGAGAAGAGTAGCTACGACATCTGTTTGAATGGGTCTACTTTGCAGGGATTTTTGAGTGTTTTATGATGACACTACGTCATCAGAGGGGGGAACTGATAGAATGGAAACAGCATTTTGCTTGTAGGGTTACATTATAATCACGTGTAGACCACACCTGCATATAATCCTGTGTTGCGATAATGTAAAATGTTAGAATTGTGAAATGTATTAACATGGAAACGTTATGTATACTAGGCCATTGAAAAGTAGCATGGAGAATCAATGTAGAAAATTAATGTAACTAGCAGGAATCATTAACATGAAGAACTCGTGTTATGCAACTGACCACTGTTTATGAACTAAATGTGCTTATTAATCGTGTCATTTCACACGTAGGTAAATGCATTAATTGAAGATTGTCTTAACGTTATGCAAATTCATAAACCTCATAAGATGCTTTCTTATGTTAGCTGAATCTCATAGGCCTTAAATACAGTTCCCAGAAAACTCTCGCTTTAGAATTAACAGTTGAATTTCATGTATGCTGTGGAATCTGTTCTTTCTCACGTTTTGTGTTGCAGGTGAAAGAAGCGTTCTTATTAGCTAGAATAATGTCTTTGTTTTACTAGTCAGGCAAGGAGAGAATAAGTTACAATTGTGTGGTTTGGGTCGACAAAGGAAGGTCGTTGTGCTTCACACAGGAGAAGGCCTGGGAACCAAGGACAAATAGTATCAAGGAAAGAACACCATTGTCCCTTGGAAAATCACCTTGAGGACTTTACCCAGAGCAGATGGTGTGACTCACACTGCACCCTGAGAATGCTACCTACGGAAAACCGTTGTTGAAGTTAGGGATAGTGGCACACTTATTCTCTTGTCTTCAGAGAGAGAGCATCTTAGAATGAGCTCTGTAGATGTATGTTACTTGACCTATTGAGCGTGCGGAGACTTCATAGGAAGACTCCATGTACTGATACCTTTTATTCTTTCTTCCTTCGGAAAATGCTTAAGTAGGGATGTCATCTTAGCGCTAGAGTAGGGATAGATTTAATGCTCACCAACCATCTATGCAGGGAAACTTGGACTCATGCTTCCTGATCTTTTCTATCTTACTTCTTGAACTAATTATATTCCTTATGTTGTATCATCTAAACAGGATACGCAGATTTGGCTTCATGCTAATTTCTATGTATTTCTACACTCTCGTGTTGAGGTGTCTTTATGTTCAGCTATTTTTGGCTTTGTAATAAACCAAACTAACCTTAAGTAGTTGTCCGTGGTTAGTATGTATCAAGAGAATTATTGATTAATTTATTGGCCTCCTAACGAATTTTCTCTCCTTTACACTTTCATGCTGCGAAAAAGAACCATCTAATTGGGACTCTAGAACAGGTCCAGAACTTATGGGCCCTTTCACTTCCTTGGCGAATCGGCAGACTGTTCTCAGTGAAATATTTAGGAGCTGTATAAAAACCTATTTGTAAAAGGTGAGTGCATCTCAATGTCGTACAAGAACGAAATATATATGAAAGGTGCTTTCAAATGTTTTTCCACGAGCTAGTCAGTTGGATACAGTAGATATACACAAGAGAATGGCGCCTGTTTGTAATTGAACAATGAGGAGGCAAAGAGAACATTTTGTTTGTTTGCCTCCTCTGTAGACATTTTCACATCCTAAAACAGAAAGGTTCGGATTCTATGTACCTATACCTCAATCAAAGAGGAACATCTGTATATCCGGGGAGATTTGTCACTGAGGCCCCTAAAACCACGGTTATCCGTATTAAACCTATAAAGCAGACAGACTTGCAAACAACTTTTGGGCTTTTGGACTGAGCCGTTCCTTTATGGTAGGCAGAAGCATGATTTGTCAGCAATTAACTGTTCTGACTTTTTTTCATACCATTTTAAGAGAATTCAAAGTTTTGTGATAAAGTGAACAGCACAGCTTTTTAATTTTGCATAATATTACATTTGTAAGGGATTTCATGTTTATATAAAAGAATTGTGTGATGTAATGAAGAAATCTGACTAAATACAATTGTGTACTTTCTTGGCATAGCCTATTCACAAAGAATATCCTTTTAAACAAGTTCTTTCGCTCTCAGGCACTAGTTGTGTATTTGTCTATCGTAGGTCTTGCTGCAAAACGCAAGTTTTCTTTTAGCAGGTCACGATTCACAAACATTCATTTATTGCACATAGCTTTCAAAGTAAACCTTTATCGTGAACAACTGGATCAGAATCTGGTTATGCACTGCAGTGACGTCACAACAGTGGGTAACCAAAGTGACTAATAAATGATGTGATGTATTAAGGGGAAGTGCTTGCTTCCCCTAATAGACCAGAGTGTGGTTAGGGCGTGTTGCAGAAGGCCAGATAACTATTTATTTCAGTTTGGAGGGAGGGTTTTTGTAGAGGGTGGGGAGCATGGGTGGCAGGAGATCAGGTATTGTTTGTTTCAGTTTGGGAGTGGGGCAGGGTCTATGTAGATAGCATGATGCCAGGTATATATTTTTTTTAATGTTTGGAGGTGGATAGGGGATATCAAAGTAGAGGATGTCAGGAGGCCAGGTGTTTATTTTTTAAGTTGAGGGAGGGAGGGGTTTATGTTGAGGGGTGGGCAAAAGGAGGCCATGTTATTTTTTGCAAAAACATTTTACATGTTATATATGGCTTCTCCATTTTTCCTCTCCTCTCATCTTACATGTTGAAAGCTGGGCCAGATGATTTGAGCAGGCCATATGCAATATAAACAGTGGCGTAACGCAAAGTGATGAGGCTCACTGTGGAGTATGAAGAGGGGTCCCTAAGTCTACCATATCTCACAGATATTTATTGGACTTGGGCTGGATAGGGGTCCCCTGACAAGTTCGGGCCCCCCTGAAATGTTGGGGCACCTCTGCCCAACAGGTGCTGCAGGTGCCTGTGTTAAGCCCTTAGATATACAATTACAGATGGGTAAAATATGAATAACAGGGATGATCTTTGCCTTGGGGTTCTGAGTGACATCATAGAAAACTTGAGCTTCCCTTTCGTTGTCTATTTGATTTCAAATCAGAATCCCTTGGAAAAAACATCCCCCTTATTCACATTTTACCCATCCATGATTTTATATTGTACATGGCCCAATCAAACCTTTTCTAGTATTTCTATATAGAGGGGCAAGTTCAAAAGGGTGAAGCAACAGTGCCATGGATAGGCAACGCCTGAGCAGGAGCAGAAAGAGTAGGAGGGTATGAGCATCCCAGAAAGGGACAGTAGGAAATGGCGAAGAGAGCGTCTCAAAGGGAGTGGTGATGGAGCAAGGTAAATAAAATAAATTTTTAACACCCCATAATAGGGATAATAATTTAACAATATTAATTGTTTGGCAAATTAACCAACAATCTGCACTTTTTATAAACATTTACACCAATGGTAACTGCTCTTTATGTGCAAAACTAACTTATTTACAAATTGTAGAGTAAAATAATAATAATATTGTGGTTTGCGTACTAATTAGAGCAAAATCGCATGATTTGTGCTATGTAGTAAAATTGTATTGTGGCAAAGAAAGCGGATGGTAAGTAAAAATGGCTTTAAATGTCACTTCTGCTAGGTAACACTTAACTTGGGTACTTAGAATGACGGGTGGGAAACAGAAAGGCTTATTTTCTTTATTTTAATTATGATTGTGTTTGTTCTTATGATAGTTCGTTCGGGCCTGCTAGGCCATGCTACGAAAATGGCTGCCGAGGTAGATGAGGTCATGCGCAGAAATAAAGATGGCCTCTAAGTGGAAGAATAATGATGAAGTTACATCACGTGGGTGCAGCTCAAGCCTGGAGTGAGAAGTGTCAAGGTCAGGCTGACCTAGCTTGAGGAGAGTGCCAAGAAAGACTCAGCACGTATCCGTGAGAATGGAAGATGAACCCAAATGAATTAACAATGGACTGCCCAAAATGCGACTAGAAAAATGAAACATTTAGTGGACTGTCAATTGGACTGCTATTACCCAAAGGTCGTGTGAAAATATAATCCTTAAAACATTTTAGAACCGGTTTGAACAAGGAGGGCAATGAGGTGATTCTTGCCACCCCTCCAATGGACCAATTAGCGTGATTCTCGCCCCCAAAGGTTGCAACTTTTTGTTTAGTAAGCTAGTAATAGGGTATAAGAGGACCTACTCTTAAGAAAGAGGTGCGGATACTGTTTTATGCGTCGCCATTCCTGCATTTTTCTTATTGAAGCACTGAGCATTGATGCGGATTGGAACTGCTGCTATCTATTTTCTATAGACTGTTTTTCTTTATAAAATTAGTCTTTTGAAATTTAAAACTTGACTGGGAAAAGGAACGAGACCGATGCGGGAAACCTGTAAGGGAGGTCCGTCGAGGAGGCCTTTAGCGGGACAGTCAGTCAGTTTTGGGAGTTCCATGCTGTGATCTGCTTTTGGTGAATTTTCAAACTACAACAAATGGGTATTCATTTAATTCTTTATAAAATTTATTTCTTATATGCTATTGAAGTGTATTAAAGTGATTAATAAACTAATAATCTCACTCATGCAAACTGAATTTAGATAAAATCTATTTCTAATTAATTCTGAGTCTGTGGTTCTTTAGTTCACTTAATGAATTTAACATGTATTAGGGTTTTAAATGATTAAGCTGGTCTTAATTGCCATCAACTTATTCTACTAGTTGGTCCATCGACCAAAAAGCGGAATACCTTGATGTTTTAGAACCGACAGGATTAAAACTGAATAAACATGGTTGTTTAAGGTAATATTCTGTTAACTTTAATAAGGTATTCCGTTCCTCCAGCAATTCGTTCTTCTCCTTAGTGACAGTGGATGTGATCCAGGGAATAACTGAGCGAGTGTATGATATGCGGTGTTATGGGCCCCACCGTCATATGGTATAGTTGTTGTGAATGAGTTTCACCTGGATGTCATGTCCAAAAGAGAAGAATTTGTATTAGCCGCGCTGGATCAGATTTCTTGGTAGCAGAGTTATGGTTACTATAGATTAGTTTGGTGATTATTGGTTATTGATTATTGCATGTCTAACACTTCATGTCGAATTGTATTATGTTATATGTAAGTCGGAAATTTTGAAGCTTCCGGAAAGTGGGAAGTGGACACGTGTGGCAAGAGAAGTCACATGGAATAGTGCATTGTCTGATTTTCAAATTGGTGATAACACAGGTTGTGTTATGATAGGGACATTTCATGTATAAAACGTGCATGAGTGAAATAGCAACCGGTTTTCTTGTGAAACTCTGGCCTTAATTCTCAGGAGCAGTGTAGTCTCCACATGTGTTTTATCCCCAGAGAAACGGGTTTACCCCTTGCTTGAAAGAAGGGTAAGGTAGAGGGAAGTGCTACACTTATCGAACGAATCAGTATTCTTGTAAGATAGAATAAGCTATCTCTTGTTTAGCGAGAACAGACAATGGAAATGTGTTTTATGTTGTAACTAATAAGATTTAGTCAAGAAAAGAAGTGCCGATAATTTCTGTAAAGGAGGGGTCAGGAGTAGAACTGACGTTGACAAAGACCGCGCTGGGATTGGCCAGTGCTGGGAAACACGAAGAACGTCCTGATTGGTGCGTTGGTGTGAGACGCGCTGGGATAGGTCCGTAGAGAGTGACGTACAGTCTTCGGATTTGTGCGTTAGTGTGAGACGCGCTGGGATAGGTCCGAATAGCACACAGTAAACAGAACAGAGTTGTGAGTTTTGTCAGAAAGGAAGAATCGTGAAATATGGCTTATTATGAGTATTGTAGAGAGAAACCGTCATGGATGGCGAAAATTAAAAACTTTTTCAAGAAAGACAAGAAGGTAGTGAGAAGGTAGAGAAGGACAAGTAATTCCTCTGCCGAAAACGCCAGCTTCTCATATGATGCTGAAATATGGTTATCATACTTGCATTTGGTTAGAGAATTGGACAAAATATACTCAGAATGATGGAGTATTGGCTTTTCCAGAAAATGGTTCATTTAGCACAGCTGTACTTCGGAATTTGAGAGAGAAAATGATGAAACTTGAGCCAAGACCTGGACCGACACAGTTTGAAGCGTTTGGTGAATGGGAAGACGAGATGTATGAAAGAAAAAGACACAGAGGTGCGAAGAATTATAGTTTAGTTCATGGAAGAGTATGGGGAGTGAATCATGAAGATAGGATGAGACGTTGGAGATATGCTAATATGACAGATGGTTTGTTTCCAGCTCTAACAGTTGAAGAGGTTGCAGGAAAGAAGTGTACAGAGAAAAAGAAACATACAGCTACAGAGAGGTACGGGTATGGAGGTAGCGAAACAGAGGATGAATTGCTGGAAGATATTTTAAACAGAAAACCACCTCCATATCAACAGAATTCTGCGGTGGTGACACCCAATGCACCGCCAATGGAAACTGGGAGGAATAAAAGCCCCGAACGAAGATATGATATAAATAGGTCAAATAAACAATTAGAAATTCCACAAAGTGAGAAGTCTGACAGTGGTAATGCAGCTGAGTTAGCAAAAACCACAAGAGAATTGTCTGAGAAAATAAGAGAGTTAACAATGAACATGGAAGCTGTGACTGTGCCAGTGACAATAGGACCCGTAATACCAGTTTTTGAAAACCAAAGAATAGATGAGCATTCCTTAACCATCCCAATGAACTCGAATATGCAAAGAATGAGAGAAGGGATAATTACAGAAACTAGGAAGACAAGAGATAAAAAGGATTCCTATGGGAACTGAGTCAGCATCTGAAACGCCAGAGAGAAACAAAAATTGGATAGAAATTAATAGTACACCTGTAGGTCCGACTCCAGAAGAATTAAATGAATGGATGAGAAATTTGCAAAAGAAAGATACAGAACCACAACCATTGGATGTAATCAGGATAAAGATAGACATGGAAGAGTTAATTTTAGGGATTATTGGTACAGAAAAATTGAAATCATATCAGGATGAAGAGATCATGTTTTTATGCAAGAGTATTACTTGGAGAGCTAGAAATTTACATGAAAAATTGGAAGAGACAGCGAATGAACTAGGAGTAGAATTTGTAAAAGTCAGGAGTTTGCAGAAATCATATAGGGTAGATTTTTGTGAAAAAGATATAGAAAATCTGAACACATCAGGACGATTAACCCAGATAAAGGAACTGATCGTTTTGTTGAGAAAATGGGGAGATGTGGACAGATGGAGGAGCAGGTGGACCAAAAGAAAAGAGGGAACAACCGACAAAGCGTCTTTGGCTTTTACGGTGAAAGACAGGGAATCAATCGTATGGGAGTATCCAATGAGAGAAACTCCAGGAGGTAGCTATGTACATGTTCCATGGTCCAGACAAGATATATTGTCATTTACAAATGATTTTCCGAAATTGAGAGAAAAACCTGTAGAGTGGTACAGACAAGTGGAAAGGTTTGTTAAAGTTTCAAAGGTATTGTGGGTAGATTTGGATGGATTATTTGACATTGTAGTACCAGCAGATTTATGGACAGAATGTAAGATTACCATTGATTGGCCAGCAGAAGAATATCCTAGAGATGCAAAAACTGGAGCACCAGGTCCAGAAGTCATGAGAAAATATGATCAGGTTATTACATTTTTGAAAAACAAAATTCCACCCAAAGAAACTGATTGCGTAAAGATTGACAGAACAACACAGGAGAGTAAGGAATCTGTACATGCCTACTATGAAAGGCTACTTTTGGTTTTCAAACAGTACAGTGGTTATGAGACTTTAAGTGAAAAGGACATGAGTCATTTTGTATATAGATTTGTATATTGTCTGAAACCCGAGATAAGTGAAATGATTAAGCAGCATATGTTGTGTTGGCAGAGTAGCACTGTAGATGAGGTTTTAAGGTATGCCAAATATTGTAGTGAGGACATTGAGTGTAGACAGCGTAAACTAAAAGAAAAAGCGATGTGGGCACAAGTAAAGGTTGCAGAAAAACAAGAAGCTCAAATGAGTAATCAAACTGGTGATGCAGGACAGGTCAAATCTAAACCAAATATAGGTAAGGGAAAAGGTCAAATGAGTATAGAGGAAGCCAAAAAGAAATGGCCCTGTCATAACTGCGGAAAATTAGGGCATTGGAGAAACGAGTGTAAATTTCCTCCAAAAGCTAATACGGAAAATCAATCATTAAATCCAAAGGTGCAGAGTGAGGTGAGTTACCAACAGCTGCAACAACCGCAGGTAGTTACTCAACAGAGTCAGGTGCCACAACCACCTCTTCCCACGAGTGTAAACCCCCAGAGATACAGTGCAGAGACAGGATTCTACGGAGGAGAGCAGGTAACAAAATTGCAGCGCGCAGCTGCAATATCGCAGTATTGGTTATGACAGGATGGAAATTAATCGGATGAAAGTTTATGACGGTGCCTAGGAGAGGAGGAAGAGTGCGTGCTTGGCGCAACTCTAGAGGTAGATCAGTCAGGTCCATTTGTGGATGGAGAAGTGAATGGTGTAAATGTTACATTCCTTGTGGACACTGGAGCTACCCGTTCTACTGTTAGATCAGTGGAAATTCCAAACCTTCCTCTCTCAGGTGAATATATCCAAGTCGTAGGTGTTTCAAACCAGCAGATTAAGGCGCCTCTTACCAAACAAGTAGAGGTGAAAATTGGACCATTCAGAGAAATGCACAGATTTGTGGTGTGTGATTGCAGTCCTGTAAACTTGCTAGGACGCGATCTGCTTTGTAAAATGAATTGCACCATTTATTGTACCCCAGATGGTATTGCATTTCAGACACCAGATGAAGATGTTCTATATAAAATGACAATGGCAGAACTAGAACCAGGAGTAAATGACATGTTTCCTGTGTTTGATGTAGAGAAAATCCCAATTGAGTTAAAAGAAACAGTCAGATCTGATGTATGGGATTTCACAGGCGAAGACATTGGGTTAATGAGAGGAGTAGACCCTGTAAAAATTACTGTAAGAGAAGGAACAAATTACCCAAATACTCCAGAGTATAAATTGACGCCAGAAATTATTGAAGGAATAACACCCATAGTCAATAAAATGATTGAACAGGGCATTTTGAAAGAAATAATGAGCAGTCCATGTAATTCACCTATAATGGGACTGAAAAAGCCAAATGGGACATATAGGATAGTGCAAGATTTACGAAAAATAAATAAAATCGTTATTCCTTGTTGTCCAATTGTGCCAAACCCCGCTGTAATACTGTATCAGATTCCACATGATGCAGAATGGTACACAGTTATTGATTTGTGCCATGCATTTTTCTCTATTCCATTACATCCAGATAGCCAGCCATTATTTGCGTTCCGGTTCGGAGAGCGTATGTTGGCATGGTGCCGAATTCCTCAGGGGTATACCGAAAGCCCCTCAATCTTTAATCAGATCCTAAAGAAATCATTAGAGGACTTAAGAATGCGTGAAAAATCTATGATGGTCCAGTACATTGATGACCTGTTAGTGGCATCAAAGACCAAAGAAGCATGTGTTACCGACACAATTGCTTTACTGAACCATTTAGCCGAAGGAGAACACAAAGTGTCTCCGTCTAAATTCCAATTTTGTCAGCAGGAAGTTCAATACCTAGGTCACAAGATTGAGAAGGGGATGCGGAAGGTAACGACAGAGGGAATAAAGATTATCCGAGGAATGAGAGCTCCAATGACACAGAGAGAGGTGAGAATGTTCCTTGGAATGGTTGGATATTGTCGACAGTGGATACGTGGATTTTCATTAATTGCAAAACCTTTACAGCGATTGACAAAAAAGGATGTCAAAGATCCATTTGAATTGAATGACGAAGAAATGAAAGCCTTCAAAGAACTAAAAACAAGGTTGTGTGAAGCACCGGCACTGGGAATGCCTGATTATGAAAAAGAATTTGAGCTATATTGTAGTGAGAGAGATGGATGTGCACTTTCAGTTTTAGTGCAAAGACATGGAAAGATGAGAAGACCTATTGCATATTTTTCAGCTGTTTTAGACCCAGTAGCAAAAGCATTGCCTGGCAGTCTGAAAGCAGTAGCTGCTACTTATG
The DNA here is from genome assembly GCA_963921515.1 of Calotriton arnoldi. Classification (NCBI taxonomy): domain Eukaryota; kingdom Metazoa; phylum Chordata; class Amphibia; order Caudata; family Salamandridae; genus Calotriton; species Calotriton arnoldi. The sequence continues at coordinate 111,134 of CAWUFW010003077.1, read as the reverse complement.
TAAGTCTGGAACAGAGTGAGGGCATTGTGATGGGATATCCATTGAGAGTATATGTTCCACATTCTGTTGAAATTCTTTTGACAAGAACCAAAACCCAATTCATGACACATAGTCGGCTGACTAGGTATGAAAAGGTGATTTTGAGTGCAGACAATGTAACCATTGACAGATGCACAAGTGTGAATCCTTCAACATCATTACCAGATGAAGAGAGTGTAGGAGACAAAGATGAAGTCGATCATAAATGTCTGGACGTGCTTGAATTCTGTACAAAACCTAGGCCGGATATAAAGGATGAGCCCTTAAAAGAATCAGATTATGTGATGTTTGTGGACGGTTCGTGTCTGAGGACGAGTGAAGGAGTTTTGAGTGCGGCGTATGCTGTGTATACAGTAGCTGCAATAATGGAAGCATCTTGTCTGAGAGGGATAAGTTCAGCCCAAGTGGCTGAGCTGATTGCTCTGATTCAGGCATGCAAACTGGGAAAGAATGTTCGAATTACGGTGATCACTGATAGCCAGTATGGCTTCGGAGTGGTCCACGATATCGGACAGATCTGGTCTCAGAGAGGTTTCTTGACGTCTGCAGGAACTCCAATTAGAAATGGTGAGTTTGTGAAGAAATTGCTTGAGGCGATACAGCTGCCTAAACAGATCGCAGTGGTGAAGTGTGCTGCACACAAAAATGAGGCGGATTACATTACCGTGGGTAATAGGTACGCCAACGAAATAGCCCAATATTGTGCTAGAAATATGGTTTCGTTAAACAGAAGAAGAGAAAGAGAGAATGTTTCATGTCCCTTGCTGTTTACTAACATTGTTGAAACATGGGATGAAGTAAGACAATTGCAAGAAGAAGCAAACGATGAGGAAAAAGATGGTTGGATAAAAGCAGGATGCAGAAAAAGGGAGGAAGATGACGTTTGGGTTTATAGAGAGGAAAGACCAGTTATGCCTGATAGCATGATTTCTAACATGGCACGGATGTACCATGGACAAGCTCATATTGGAAGGGATGCCATGATCCGTTTTTTAAAGACAAACCTGGTATAATCCAAAATTCAGAGCTATAGCTGAGAGTCTTTGTCAAAGATGTCTTATCTGTCAACAGATAAATCCGGGAAGAAAAACAGTAGTGAGTCTAGGAACAATAGGGCGAGAAGGAGGTCCTTTTACTAGAATGCAACTAGACTTTATTGAAATGCCCCCAAGCAATAGACTGAAGTATGTTCTTGTGGTCGTTTGTTTGTTTTCTCGTTGGGTGGAAGCCTATCCGACAAGAAGGAATGATGGAGTAACTGTAGCTAAGCTCCTGCTGAGAGAATTCATTCCAAGGTATGGTTTTCCGGTAATGATTGAAACAGATAGAGGAACACATTTTCAAAATGAACTAATTCAACTGATATGTGAAGCTCTTGACATTCAACAGAAATTGCACTGTGCTTACAGACCAGAGGCTTCTGGAGTAGTAGAACAAGTGAATGGAACAATACCATACCATACCAAGACATTTATAAAGCGCTCGGCTACCACCAACGGCGGTGTCCCGGCGCTACACAGAGACAAAAGAAAAAAAGAAGAAAGAAAAGAAAGCAAGCTAAGGGAGATCAAAAGCCAGGTTTTCAGAGCACTCCTAAAAGTGGTTTCAGATTCTGCTTTGCGCAAGTAGAGAGGCATCGCATTCCAAAGAGCGGCTGTTCTTACTGCAAAGGCGCGCCCTCCCATCCTGGCCTTACGGTAGGAAGGGAGAGCAGAGAAGAAACTGGGAGTTCGAACGCAGGGTCCTGTTCTGGTGGTATTTCCGAAGTCTAAGCCTCAGATAACCAGGTCCACTTTCTCTAGTAGCTCTAAAGGCAAGTAACAGGGCCTTAAATTCGATTCTCCTTTTTACTGGAAGCCAGTGAAGACTACGCAGGTGGGGGGAAATGTGATGCCGGAGAGGCACGTTTCTAAGAAACCTAGCAGCAGCATTTTGAACTGTCTGGAGCTTTTGAATAAGATAGGCAGGAAGGCCAAGATACAAGCTATTGGCATAGTCCAGCTGGGACGTAACCAAGGCATGGACTATAGTGGCCCGACAGTTCATCGGTAATAAATAAAGAAATCTATGCAAACTTTTGAGCTTCCAAAAACATGCTCTAGAAACTTGGCCAATCTGGGCCTTCACCGACAATTCCGAGTCAAATCTAAAACCCAAATTTCTGACAGATAAAACTGGGGTGGGAGGGGATTCAACTGCAATGGCCACCATAAATCAGCCGGTGGAGGTGATGGTTGGTTAAAGAACATCACCTCAGTTTTGTCGGTATTCAATTTAAGACAGTTATCTGTCATCCATGAAACAATCTTAATTAGGCATTGCCTAAAGCTGTCAAATGCAGCCATCTTGGAATCTTTAAATGAGAACACCAGCTGCGTATCATCAGCGTATGAAATTATACGCACGCCACACTGCTCAACTAATGCTGCCAGAGGGGCCAGATAGATATTAAATAGGGTCGGGCTTAACGCAGAACCCTGAGGTACTCCACAGCCCATGGCGCAAGAGGAAGAGACATAAGGACGAAGGAGGACCTGCTGGGATCGCCCCTCCAGGAAGGATTGGAACCAATTTAAGATGGTACCCGAGATACCCAGCTGTGTCAGTCGGTCTAAAAGAATCGAATGAGAGACCGTATCAAAGGCTGCAGATAAATCTAACAGCACAAGCATAGCACAGCTACCATGGTCTAAGGATTCTCGGATGGTTTCCGCCACTTCCAACAGGGCTGTCTCTGTACTATAACCCTTCCTAAAGCCCGATTGGGAGTCGTGAAGGAGATTATTAGACTCCAGGTGATTAGAGAGTTGTCTCTGAACCTCCTTCTCCAAGATTTTAGCAGGGGCAGGAAGAAGCGAGATAGGCCTGAAATTCTTGAGTATACTCGGATCTGCATCTTCTTTTTAAGAATTGGCAAGACCAGGGCCTCTTTCCACACTGAAGGGAAGCATCCCAACCTTAGAGAGGTGTTCCAAATAGCATTTAACTGAGAGTTAAAAAGAGGAGCCAGTAAGTTAAAAAATCTAGCTGGGCAGGGATCCAAGGGCGAGCCTGATTTAATTCTGACAAGGTCTTTCAGAGATAAAGACGGGCAGAAAGGCTGAAATTCAGTCCAAAGACAGGGAGAAACATGAGCCGAAGGTGTAATTGGCCTATCTCCTGACCCCAAGAATGTGGAATATATAGATTGAATCATTTCCTTGAAAAAAGTTGACAAATCCCTACATAAAACAGCTGAAGGCACAATCTTACTCAAAGTGGCCTCAGGTTTCATAAAATCTTGAACAATCTTAAATATTTCTTTAGGAGAATTGTCTGAATCATTAATTTGTTTGGCTAGATGATTCTTAATTGACAAGCGTTTAAGAGCATGGCATTTTTTTGTGCAGCTTTATAAGTGATCTTCGCATCCGAATTATACGTTTTCCGCCAAATACGCTCCAGTTTTTTGCATATGCTTTTTTCAGACTGGAGCTCTGACGAGAACCAAGGAGCGGAAGGCTTTTTCCTAGCCAATTTTGACATTTTCATGGGGGCGATGGCGTCCAGAGAAGAAGCAACCCATTCATTAAATGAGGTTGCATCTAAGCTGGGATTGCCTGTGAGCTGGAGAGGGATGTCACGCAAGACCGGGCCCATGGTCTCAATAGATACTTTCCTCCAGTTTCTCTTCTTTTCAAACTCTGGTCTCATCCGGTGTGTCCCACCGTGCCTGGACAAACTAAAAGGGACTAACCAGTGGTCTGACCACGTCAAAGGCAGAGGAACCTCTACTCTGATGGTGGGGTCATTAGAGAAAATAAGGTCCAACATATGACCAGCGCAGTGTGTGGGAGACATAACCTGCTGAATCAAGTTTAATCCACCCAGCATCTCAGTCACTTGGAGCGCCAAGGCACAATCCTGCCTGTCCATATGGACATTAAAATCGCCCAAAACCGTAAAATTGGCATATCTTAATGAGAGGTCAGCAACAATGTCCCCTAATTTTAAAAGGTTGGCAACTACGGAGCTCGGGGGTCGATAAACCAGCATGCCCGCAAAGGTATGTCCTAGAGAGGTTTGAATGGAAAAGGACATAGCCTCGATAGTGCCAATATTCTCAATTTTTTTACACCAGATATCCCATTTATCATTACAAATAATCGCAAGACCTCCTCCGCGCCTGCTGTCTGCTCGATTCACCTTGGAGATCTTAAAACCAGCGGGAAGTGCCAGAGCGATATCAGGGTAAGAGGTGTCTGTAAGCCAAGTTTCTGTCAGAAACATGAGGTCCCAGCGATTGAGCTCGAGGGAAAGCCAGATATCCTCTGAGTGTTTACGGAGAGATCTGCAGTTAACCAAGCAGGCTCTTATAGTAGGCTTATTGGCGTCAGTCTCAGAAGTCGGAGATTTAACACCGCCTGCCTCTGCCTCCTGTATCCCCTCCAATGCCCCCGAAACAAAGGAGCAGGTGTTGCATTGAAAACCCTGGTCCCGGTTTATCAGGCAAAGGTTAGGGTAAGTAGGATGGGTGCATTGCCCCACATTATAGTCCAAGAGCTGTTTTCTAGACCAGTGAATTCTTACCCCAGATCCAATTTGAGCAGTATAGCTGGCGCTGGCCGCGTTAAGGTCGAGGACGGGCGCAGACGGGCTTGCCTTAGGCGCGCCACTGGCGCGCTAGCGGCGCGCCCGCTGCGCGCGTCCGCTGCGCGCTCGCGCAGCAACCCGATTTATAATCCCCATGAAATATCGACTAGACCGCGTCCGTCCCAAAATATGGCGGCGTTGGGGTGAGTAAAATTCAGTGAACAGGGTTCGAATCCTCCTCCCGCTGTTAAAATGTGCCAGCAATAAGATGCCCCCCTCAAATTCAGCACAATACAGTAAATAGCACAACAAGTAGAAAATGTTTTTTTAAAAATACAGCGAACTGCTAAAAACACTTAAAAGATGCCCAGAACAGGAGAAATAGCAGCAGGATAGTTACAACAGGACAGAGTATCCACTCTGATTACGAGTCCGTGCGCGCTCGCGCAGCAACCCGATTTATAATCCCCATGAAATATCGACTAGACCGCGTCCGTCCCAAAATATGGCGGCGTCGGGGTGAGTAAAATTCAGTGAACAGGGTTCGAATCCTCCTCCCGCTGTTAAAATGTGCCAGCAATAAGATGCCCCCCTCAAATTCAGCACAATACAGTAAATAGCACAACAAGTAGAAAATGTTTTTTTAAAAATACAGCGAACTGCTAAAAACACTTAAAAGATGCCCAGAACAGGAGAAATAGCAGCAGGATAGTTACAACAGGACAGAGTATCCACTGTGATTACGATAAAGAATAGGTTAGGGAAAATGTGTCAAGCCACAGGACTCAAATGGCCTGATGCCCAACCATTGGTGCTGATGACTATCAGAAGCATATCTGACAGAAAAACAGGTCTAAGTCCTCATGAAATAATCATGGGACGAGCAATGAGACAAGCACATGTACCTCTCAACAAACTGCTGACTATAACTGATGATCTCGTATTGGATTATTGCAAAGGGTTGGCTGATGTGGTACATTCTGTGTTTCATCAGGTTGGACCGGATGCGACCACTCTTGAGAGAAAACCAGCTCATGATTTGAGTCCAGGAGACTGGGTCCGCATAAAAGTCCACAGAAGAAGAAACTGTTTAGTTCCTCACTGGGATAAGCCACGTCAAGTGATCCTGGTGACAACAACTGCTGTCAAATGTGCTGGAGTGAAAAACTGGGTGCATGCCAGCCACACTATCAGAGTTCCAGATCCTGAAGCTCGACCTGTAAGTCGACATCTGGAGATATCTGATACCAGTTCAGCATCCGATGCAGAAGTCGAAACGAGCAGGGTTCCAGATCTTGAAGCTCGACCTGTAAGTCGACATCTGGAAGACCCAGGTACAGGTTTGACAACAGAAGAAGAACCTGAAGTAACAAAAGTTCCAGAACTTGAAGATCGACCTGTAAGTCGACATCTGGAAATATCAGATACCAGTTCGGCATCTGAAACAGACCAGTCTGATTGTGATGAAAAACAAAAGAGTAAATGGAGAACTGACATTATAAACGAAGAAACTGAGCAAAGAGACAGTGATAATAATCAGCCAAGCACAAGTTATGGTAGGTTTCCTTCAAAGATTATCGAATTAATTGAGGGAGGATTAGATTCAGATAGAGAGATAGAAGAAGAATCGGAAGAACCCCGAGGAGCAAAAGGGACAGACCGACAAATAGAAGAACAACAGGGAAATTTAGAAACAGACAGAGAGATTAACAAGAATTCGGAAGAAACTCAAGGAGGGATAGAAACAAGTGTCCCAACAGAAAAGACACAAGAAGGTTCAGATTTAGACAATGAAAGTGAAATCATAAAGTTCAAAATAAGAGGAAGTGAAGTAAGATCTGAAACGGAATCAGAAGAAAGTGAAGAAGAAAGAAAGCAGAGACTAGGACCAAGAAAGAGCACTTGGAAAACTGAACGAGAGGAAAAGGAAAGTGAACCAAAAAGGCCAAGAAAAGGAGACAATTGGCCCCACGAAGTCAAAAGAATGAGATACAAGATAATAAACTTGAATAGAAATAATGCAGAACAGGTAAATGAGATAACAAGTCAAAAGGAACAAGGAAAACAAAGTGGAAAACAATTGCAGAAAACGAAAAGAGTGAAGAAACCTAATTTGAAATATAAGTCACCTGAGTGGCTATACATCGCATTGAATGACATTAAAGAAGAAGATAACACTCACGAGAGCCCAGATGAAAGCTGCGAACCAATGGGTGAGAGTGAAGTGCAACAAGTATGTAAAGGAAAAGAGAAAACCCGGACTGGACATCAAAACCTGAACGAGACAAGGAAGAGTTCTGAAAAGAACTGAAGAAAGTACCAAACGAGACAAAGTAAAAGGGTAGAGTGGCTGATACGTCATTCTGAGGTGTGGTGACACATTTTCTGTATATATATATATATATATATATATATATATATATTATCTACTGGCGGTCGCCAGTAGATAGTTATAGTTACAACCTATTATCCATAGGAAATCCGCGACATTCTATTTGAAATAACTCTCTTGCCGGTTGACGTATCTTCGCAAAATTTTCAAACTTTGTGGGGCGCTCCGGTCCGCTCCTACCCTGAAAGTCTCGGGGGATTCGTCAGCGGGGGCCGAGAAAAAGGGGGTCCCAAAACGCGTTTTCCCCATGCAATTTTCCATAGGAAACTTTAGACACGGCTACAGCCCAGTACTGCTGAACGGAATTACACCAAATTTGGCAAAGAGGTAGTTCTTGGTTCAGAAAGAACCCTTTTTGTTAAATGGTGTAAATCCGTTCAGTAGTTGCTGAGAAAATCAAAAGTAAAAAGATAGATACATCTAGGGCCGCGGATCCTCCCGAGCACGAGCTTTATGTTAATTGGCTGTCAACACTCCAAATCAGGAAGTGTTGGCAGCCATTTTGTCCCTCGGTAGAACCGAGGGACAGAAACAAGTGCGCAAAGCGCACAAAGGGAGCAGGGTAGAAACACCCTGACCCCCTAGGTCTGCTCAGGGGTCCCACAAGGACCCCTGGGCAAAAAATATTATTATTTTTTTTAAAAATCGGCAGGATGCGCTCAGGGAGCGCGAATCCTGCCGAAAAAAAAATTGGCCCCCGGGTGGGCCAAGTCCCGGGGGCATGCTGGGGGGGTTAATTTTATGTGTAGGGGGCCTCTAAGGGCCCCCAAGCCCGGGGACCACCACCCCCGGGGCTTTATGTATAATGGTGCGGGAGGGCTCTGAGCCCTCCCGCAGCCCCGGGACCACCACCTCCCCGGGGCTTCTTTTTTAAATTAAAAACCTGTGTGGGGGCTCCAGCCCCCACACGCCCGGGACCACCACCTCCCCGGGGCACTAAGAAAAATTAAAATGGGGGTCCGTTTTGGACCCCCAAGCCCCGAGGACCACCACCTCCCGGGGCTTTCAAAATGTAGGGAGGGGGGCCGCGCGGCCCCCCTCCTGGAAGCCTGTGGTGGCCCTGGGGACCGCTACCCCCAGGGCCGGCTCCTGCAGTGTCCCGGGTGCCTACCCCCGGGACACTGCTGTTTGCAATGACAGGACGGGAGCCTCGCGGCTCCCGTCCTGTCATTGCAAACTTGCTTTGGATATTGGAAGAGAGGCAGGAAACCTGCTCTCTCTTCCAATATCCAAAGCCGATAGCTTTCCACATGGGGAGCAGCATGTTAGCTGCTCCCCATGTGTAAAGCAATGCCGGCTCCCGTAGGACACGGGGAGCCGGCGGGACTGTGGGGGTTTGGGGACCCCCCACAGTCCCCAACGAGAGGCCAGGCCCCGGGGATGGGGTCCCCGGGGCCATAAGTGGCCACGGAGGGGGCTACGCAGCCCCCTCCCCAAAGTAAAAAAATTGAAAAAAAATTAAAAAAAAGTGCAAGGCCGGCCCGGGGGATGGGGTCCCCGGGGCCTTAAATGGCCTGAGGAGGGGGGTCACGCAGCCCCCCTCCAAATAAAAAAAGAGGCCATGCCCGGGGGATGGGGTCCCCGGGGCCAATACAGGCCCAGGGAAGGGGGCCACGCGGCCCTTCCCGTTTTTTATTTTTATTTTAATTTAAAAAAAGGGGTAAGGCCCTGGGGGATGGGGTCCCCAGGGCCTAAAAATAGGAAAAAGGAAGGGGGCCACACAGCCCCCCTTCAGAGGGAAAAAACAAAAAACGATCGGGCCCGTAGGCCCCGCCCCTTCCTTCACCACTCTGCAAACGCGCCCCTGGCGCGTTTGCAGAGGAGGCAATTCCCCTTGAATACTGGGGGTCCCTGGGGCCAACTAGCCCACCAGGAACCTCCAGTATGCGCCAGGGAGCTGCCTTGCAGAGAGGTGTACAGAGGCCACGCCCCTTTTACACCTCTCTGCAACGCACCTCTATGGCGCTTTTGGAGGTATATGGTGGGCTAGTTGCACCCCAGGGACCCTCAGGATTCAAGGGGAGTTAATCCCCCGACTTAAAACGTGCCACGGGGCGCGTTTGCACAGTGGTGAAGGGAGGGCGGGGCTTCAGGTGACATGTGTGCAAACAGGCCCCGTGGCGCGTTTTAAGATGGGGAATTAAATCCTCTTCAATCCTGATGGTCCCTGGGGGCCAACTAGCCCAACAGGTACGTCCAGAAAGCGCCACAGAGCTGCGTTGCAGAGAGGTGTAAAAGGGGTGTGGCCTCTGTACATGTCTCTGCAACGCAGCCCCTGGCGCATACTGGAGGTTCCTGGTGGGCTAGTTGGCCCGTAGGGACCCTCATGATTCAAGGGGACTTAATCCCCCAACCTAAAACGCGCCACGGGGCGCGTTTGCACAGATGTCACCTCAGGCCCCGCCCCCTCCCTTCACCATTGTGCAAATATTCCTCTAAAATCAGCCGAAATACGAATTCTGATTTACTCACCTGTTATCAGGAGAGACCTCAGTGCTGCATCTTTCAGCCCAGTACTAATCCTGAAAAGTAATTTTAACCGTACTTACCGGTAACTTGAATTTCCTTCCATAGGCTAACATTGACTGGTTTCACTTGGAAATTCTTCTAAGTGTGGAGTTTTGGAACTTTAAAATATTCCTCTAAAATCAGCTGAAATACGAATTCCGATTTACTCACCTGTTATCAGGAGAGACCTCAGTGCTGCATCTTTCAGCCCAGTACTGATCCTCAAAAGTAATTTTAACCGTACTTACCGGTAACTTGAATTTCCTTCCATAGGATATCATTGACTGCTTTTTGCTGAAAAAGTTTCTAAGTGTTGATTTTTGAAACATACAAATATTCCTCTAAAATCAGCCGAAATCCGAATTCTGATTTACTCACCTGTTATCAGGAGAGACCTCAGTGCTGCATCTTTCAGCCCAGTACTGGTCCTGAAAAGTAATTTTAACCGTACTTACCGGTAACTTGAATTTCCTTCCATAGGCTAACATTGACTGGTTTCACTTGGAAATTCTTCTAAGTGTGGAGTTTTGGAACTTTAAAATATTCCTCTAAAATCAGCCGAAATACGAATTCCGATTTACTCACCTGTTATCAGGAGAGACCTCAGTGCTGCATCTTTCAGCCCAGTACTGATCCTCAAAAGTAATTTTAACCGTACTTACCGGTAACTTGAATTTCCTTCATAGGCTAACATTGATTGGTTTCACTTGGAAATTCTTCTAAGTGTGGAGTTTTGGAACTTTAAAATATTCCTCTAAAATCAGCCGAAATACGAATTCCGATTTACTCACCTGTTATCAGGAGAGACCTCAGTGCTGCATCTTTCAGCCCAGTACTGATCCTGAAAAGTAATTTTAACCGTACTTACCGGTAACTTGAATTTCCTTCATAGGCTAACATTGACTGGTTTCACTTGGAAATTCTTCTAAGTGTGGAGTTTTGGAACTTTAAAATATTCCTCTAAAATCAGCCGAAATACGAATTCCGATTTACTCACCTGTTATCAGGAGAGACCTCAGTGCTGCATCTTTCAGCCCAGTACTGATCCTCAAAAGTAATTTTAACCGTACTTACCGGTAACTTGAATTTCCTTCCTTAGGATATCATTGACTGCTTTTGCTGAAAAAGTTTCTAAGTGTTGATTTTTGAAACATACAAATATTCCTCTAAAATCAGCCGAAATCCGAATTCTGATTTACTCACCTGTTATCAGGAGAGACCTCAGTGCTGCATCTTTCAGCCCAGTACTGGTCCTGAAAAGTAATTTTAACCGTACTTAACGGTAACTTGAATTTCCTTCCATAGGCTAACATTGACTGGTTTCACTTGGAAATTCTTCAAAGTGTGGAGTTTTGGAACTTTAAAATATTCCTCTAAAATCAGCCGAAATACGAATTCCGATTTACTCACCTGTTATCAGGAGAGACCTCAGTGCTGCATCTTTCAGCCCAGTACTGATCCTCAAAAGTAATTTTAACCGTACTTACCGGTAACTTGAATTTCCTTCATAGGCTAACATTGACTGGTTTCACTTGGAAATTCTTCTAAGTGTGGAGTTTTGGAACTTTAAAATATTCCTCTAAAATCAGCCGAAATACGAATTCCGATTTACTCACCTGTTATCAGGAGAGACCTCAGTGCTGTATCTTTCAGCCCAGTACTGGTCCTGAAAAGTTATTTTAACCGTACTTACCGGTAACTTGAATTTCCTTCCATAGGCTAACATTGACTGGTTTCACTTGGAAATTCTTCTAAGTGTGGAGTTTTGGAACTTTAAAATATTCCTCTAAAATCAGCCGAAATACGAATTCCGATTTACTCACCTGTTATCAGGAGAGACCTCAGTGCTGCATCTTTCAGCCCAGTACTGATCCTCAAAAGTAATTTTAACCGTACTTACCAGTAACTTGAATTTCCTTCCATAGGATATCATTGCCTGCTTTTTGCTGAAAAAGTTTCTAAGTGTTGATTTTTGAAACATACAAATATTCCTCTAAAATCAGCCGAAAACCGAATTCTGAATTACTCACCTGTTATCAGGAGAGACCTCAGTGCTGCATCTTTCAGCCCAGTACTGGTCCTGAAAAGTAATTTTAACCGTACTTACCAGTAACTTGAATTTCCTTCCATAGGCTAACATTGACTGGTTTCACTTGGAAATTCTTCTAAGTGTGGAGTTTTGGAACTTTAAAATATTCCTCTAAAATCAGCCGAAATACTGAATTCCGATTTACTCACCTGTTATCAGGAGAGACCTCAGTGCTGTATCTTTCAGCCCAGTACTGGTCCTGAAAAGTTATTTTAACCGTACTTACCGGTAACTTGAATTTCCTTCCATAGGCTAACATTGACTGGTTTCACTTGGAAATTCTTCTAAGTGTGGAGTTTTGGAACTTTAAAATATTCCTCTAAAATCAGCCGAAATACGAATTCCGATTTACTCACCTGTTATCAGGAGAGACCTCAGTGCTGCATCTTTCAGCCCAGTACTGATCCTCAAAAGTAATTTTAACCGTACTTACCAGTAACTTGAATTTCCTTCCATAGGATATCATTGCCTGCTTTTTGCTGAAAAAGTTTCTAAGTGTTGATTTTTGAAACATACAAATATTCCTCTAAAATCAGCCGAAAACCGAATTCTGAATTACTCACCTGTTATCAGGAGAGACCTCAGTGCTGCATCTTTCAGCCCAGTACTGGTCCTGAAAAGTAATTTTAACCGTACTTACCAGTAACTTGAATTTCCTTCCATAGGCTAACATTGACTGGTTTCACTTGGAAATTCTTCTAAGTGTGGAGTTTTGGAACTTTAAAATATTCCTCTAAAATCAGCCGAAATACGAATTCCGATTTACTCACCTGTTATCAGGAGAGACCTCAGTGCCGCATCTTTCAGCCCAGTACTGATCCTCAAAAGTAATTTTAACCGTACTTACCAGTAACTTGAATTTCCTTCCATAGGATATCATTGCCTGCTTTTTGCTGAAAAAGTTTCTAAGTGTTGATTTTTGAAACATACAAATATTCCTCTAAAATCAGCCGAAAACCGAATTCTGAATTACTCACCTGTTATCAGGAGAGACCTCAGTGCTGCATCTTTCAGCCCAGTACTGGTCCTGAAAAGTAATTTTAACCGTACTTACCAGTAACTTGAATTTCCTTCCATAGGCTAACATTGACTGGTTTCACTTGGAAATTCTTCTAAGTGTGGAGTTTTGGAACTTTAAAATATTCCTCTAAAATCAGCCGAAATACGAATTCCGATTTACTCACCTGTTATCAGGAGAGACCTCAGTGCTGCATCTTTCAGCCCAGTACTGATCCTCAAAAGTAATTTTAACCGTACTTACCGGTAACTTGAATTTCCTTCATAGGCTAACATTGACTGGTTTCACTTGGAAATTCTTCTAAGTGTGGAGTTTTGGAACTTTAAAATATTCCTCTAAAATCAGCCGAAATACGAATTCCGATTTACTCACCTGTTATCAGGAGAGACCTCAGTGCTGTATCTTTCAGCCCAGTACTGGTCCTGAAAAGTTATTTTAACCGTACTTACCGGTAACTTGAATTTCCTTCCATAGGCTAACATTGACGGGTTTCACTTGGAAATTCTTCTAAGTGTGGAGTTTTGGAACTTTAAAATATTCATCTAAAATCAGCCGAAATACGAATTCCGATTTACTCACCTGTTATCAGGAGAGACCTCAGTGCTGTATCTTTCAGCCCAGTACTGGTCCTGAAAAGTAATTTTAACCGTACTAACCGGTAACTTGAATTTCCTTCCATAGGCTAACATTGACTGGTTTCACTTGGAAATTCTTCTAAGTGTGGAGTTTTGGAACTTTAAAATATTCATCTAAAATCAGCCAAAATACGAATTCCGATTTACTCATCTGTTATCAGGAGAGACCTCAGTGCTGCATCTTTCAGCCCAGTACTGATCCTCAAAAGTAATTTTAACCGTACTTACCAGTAACTTGAATTTCCTTCCATAGGATATCATTGCCTGCTTTTTGCTGAAAAAGTTTCTAAGTGTTGATTTTTGAAACATACAAATATTCCTCTAAAATCAGCCGAAATACGAATTACGATTTACTCACCTGTTATAAGGAGAGACCTCAGTGCTGTATCTTTCAGCCCAGTACTGGTCCTGAAAAGTAATTTTAACCGTACTTACCAGTAACTTATATTTTCTTCCATAGGAATCCATTGTCTGGTTTTCAGCAGAAAAGTTTCAAAGTGTCGATTTTCACAAACTACAAATATTCCTTAAAAATCTCCTGTATGACTTAAACGCATTCTTTCAACTGTTTACAGGAGATGCACCAGTGCTGGATCCAGGATCCAACACTGAGTAAGAAAAAGTAACGATAACAGTTTTTACCTGCTAAGTGAATTTCCTTCCATAGGATAACATTGGTGATTCTATGAGAAAAAGTTTCTAAGTGTCAACTTTTAAAATACAATAATATTCCTTAAAAATCACGACTGTAACCAAAACGCTTTTACTCAACTGTTTACAGGAGATGTACCAGGACTGAATCTAGGATCCAGTCCTGTGGTTAGAAAAGTAATCCATAAAGTAACTAATTGCATTTAACTAGAAATTCACATTGAGCTGAATGTTGCATTGTGTTTGAAAATGTGTTGCCCATTGCAACAACTGTAACTACTGTACTTAAAAGTCTATTGCCTATGTGCAAAGTATTTAAACTAAAGTAATTCATTCTGAGAAAGTATTTTTTGTAATGTAATGTATAATGTAATTACAATGTAATTTAAAAATAAAATATGTAAAAGAAATTGTTTCTAAAAATGTAGTAAATCAGTATGAAAAAAATTAATATAAAAATTAATACATTTAAAAATTGTCATTTAAAAAACCTTTGAAATTCACTGAAAAAACCGTAGGTTTCAGGCACGTTATAGTTACAAATTAGCATTTTAAAAACCTTTGAAATTCACTGAAAAACAATAGGTTTCAGACACGTTATAGTTAGAAATTAGCATTTAAAAACCTTTGAAATTCACTGAAAAAACCATAGGTTTTAGGGACAGTTATAGTTAGTTGGACATTGCACTCGTACAAAACCCGTGAAATTCCCCCGTTATAGTTAGTTCAGCTAACTATAAATCGCGCCCCCGCAATGCACTGCTGATGACGTCACATATTACATCACTCATGACATGGTCAGTGGTGACATCACTGATGACATCACTGATGACATCTCAAATGACATCACTGATGACATCATCCACGTGATAATCTGATGCAGCTCCTCACACCCTAATATAACCTTTGATACACCCAATCTAAATTACAGAGTGCCATTCGCAAAACCATAGACACTCCAACACCAATAACTACATACCCACTCACTGATTCTTAGGTCTACACACACACATCCACTCACTCACCCGTACAGTCACTCATACTTATGGTCACTCAGTACAGGACTATCATATGCACTCTTACTCCTATATAGACACTCAAACACCGCCACTCATCCATAGAGGTACTCACACACCTAGTCAGTCATGCAAATAATTAAACACACTGCCATTTACTCACCTATACAGTTATACACACACCAGCTCACTTAATCATACAAATACTAGCACATTGTTACGCTCTTACAATCACTGATACAAGCACACACTCATCCATACAGCCACTATCACAATCACTCACTCTCGCTTATAGCTATTTATATACTCCAATACACATATATACTGCCTTTCACATATGTAGTTACTCACACATGTACCACTGGGACATACATTCACTCACTAACACACTCTTACACACACTTACCCACCCATACAGTCTATCACAGATGCACTCTTGAAACCATCCACCCAGTGAATCACCCACTCACACATCTATGCACAGTCGCACACACCCCATCCACACAAACACTCAGGCACCCATACAGATACTCATAGAACCAATCAATAACCCATATAGACACTCATGTAGCTATTCGCAAATCCATGCATCCACTTACACACCAACAGACGGATACAGACATTCACACAGTTTAGTCACTAACCCATGCATTCAGTAAGATACGTTTAATCACTCACTTGTAGAGTCAGTCACGCACGTACTAAATCATCCATTCAGACACTTATACACCCACTCATTCTTCAATACGCCTTTCCCTATATATATTAAACATATTTAAACTTTACAGAAACACACAGTCACTGGATGATGTCATCAGTGATGTCATTTGAGATGTCATCAGTGATGTCATCAGTGATGTCACTGACCATGTCATGAGTGATGTAATATGTGACGTCATCAGCAGTGCATTACGGGGGCGCGAGTTATAGTTAGCTGAACTAACTATAACGGGGGAATTTCACGGGTTTTGTACGAGTGCAATGTCCAACTAACTATAACTGTCCCTAAAACCTATGGTTTTTTCAGTGAATATATATATATATAGTTAGGTAATAGGACAGAATGGTAGACACAGAGAATAGAAAATCTAGGTGTGAGTTTTTACGTAGATGGTGTAGAATGTGTTTCTTTTGTACAGGTTTATTAATTTTTATCTGGCTTATTTTAGCAATCACAATTCCAATTAGGTTAGCTGTAGAGGAAACGTCCATATTAGGGAATAACATGAAAAAGGACAAAGAAGCTAACACACAGAACACAGCAACATTAATAGATAGTACCAAGTCGCATAAGGATAGGTCCATAACTGATTTTTCTAAGAACGTTTTCACAAAATTGTTATATGAGTATGTAGAAACAATGGATGTAAGGGATTGTTATGTTTGTATGCAATTACCTGCGTCTGTCACAGTAGGTGTCACCTATCATCACCTTCCTTTGACGTATGGGATAACATGTAGTGTTCTAGCCAGTTTATTTTATAAAACAGGTAGATTAGAATATTATTCTACTGACATAAATAAGGTTTTTGTGAAAGTTCCTATAGTCCCTGAACTGAACAAGGTGAAAGAAGCAAGAATGTTTGGTGAATTTTTCCTGGAAGATAAAGATTTAACATTAGAGTATGTAGTTAGGCACAATCTTACCTGTGAATTAAAGAAAGAGGAAAAGGTATTCTTAGAGATGGTAGAAAACAGAAGAGTTAAGTTTCAAAGAAGAGTAATAGAAGAAGAGACAAAAACACCCCTTTGGGCGTTTGAAGAGAAAAATCATGATAAGAGAGAGACAAATGCAGCTATGACTTTGGATTGGCCACAACAGGGAAAGTTGTGCATTAGTAGAAATAAGACTAGGTATGATAACTATTTCGTGGGTTCCAGTGAATGCCGAGACACTTACAAAATTTTAGGAGGATGGGGATTCAAAGGAGGAAGAGATCCAATATTTCCAGGGATCTATTATATTTGCGGAAATAGAACTTATTACAGGATGCCGGACCATTGGTATGGGTCATGTTATTTAGGCCTGGTCTTTCCAAAGATTTTTCATGTGGAGAGAGGAGAAAAAGGAATACACGAAATAGGTGAAACATTAACACGTAGGAAAAGGGAAAGTTTTTCAGAAATAGTTGGTGACATTTTTGGAGCATTGATACCAGCAGTGGGTATATCTTTGAATGCATTTAAGATTCAGAAATTGTCCACAGTAGTCGATCGTTTATCAACGAATACTGCTGGAGGGTTCTTGATGGTAAATACCGAGATGGTTGCCATGAGAGCTATGGTAATGCAAAATCGGCTTGCCCTTGACATTCTTTTGGCAAAAGAGGGTGGAGTCTGTGGAAGGCTGAAAGTCCAACATTGTTGCACTTACATTCCAGATAAAAGTGAAATTATACAGAAGTATATAAAGAATATTACTGATTTGCACAAGGAGCTTGCTCCACTGGAGGTTGAAGGTGCCTGGGAGAAACTTGGTAAGAGTTTTTCCTCAATACAGAGATGGTTCACTGAAATAGGTGGTTCTATTATAGGGAAAGTCCTAATATCAGCAACAGTAGTAATATTAGTGATGTTATTAGTGAAATTAGCTTATGTATGCATTAAAAGGAAAAAAAGACAAAATAAGATAAAAAGACAAAATAAAATAAAGAAAGAAAGAGAACGAGAAATGGGAGAAATAGAACTAGAAGAACTAAAAGAAAACATGTATAAAAGAACAAAAAGACAAGATGAGAAGGACACTGATGTGTAAACTAACAAAAGCAAGTGGACAAGAAACATTTTATCTGAAAAATTGTGTAACATGGGTTTTTGTGGTGATATTAAAAATCACCAAAGGGGGATTGATGGAGCAAGGTAAATAAAATAAATTTTTAACACCCCATAATAGGGATAATAATTTAACGATATTAATTGTTTGGCAAATTAACCAACAATCAGCACTTTTTATAAACATTTACACCAATGGTAACTGCTCTTTATGTGCAAAACTAACTTATTTACAAATTGTAGAGTAAAATAATAATAATATTGTGGTTTGCGTACTAATTAGAGCAAAATCGCATGATTTGTGCTATGTAGTAAAATTGTATTGTGGCAAAGAAAGCGGATGGTAAGTAAAAATGGCTTTAAATGTCGCTTCTGCTAGGTAACACCTAACTTGAGTACTTAGAATGACGGGTGGGAAACAGAAAGGCTTATTTTCTTTATTTTAATTACGATTGTGTTTGTTCTTATGATAGTTCGTTCGGGCCTGCTAGGCCATGCTACGAAAATGGCTGCCGAGGTAGATGAGGTCATGCGCAGAAATAAAGATGGCCTCTAAGTGGAAGAATAATGATGAAGCTACATCACGTGGGTGCAGCTCAAGCCTGGAGTGAGAAGTGTCAAGGTCAGGCTGACCTAGCTTGAGGAGAGTGCCAAGAAAGACTCAGCACGTATCCGTGAGAATGGAAGATGAACCCAAATGAATTAACAATGGACTGCCCAAAATGCGACTATAAAAATGAAACATTTAGTGGACTGTCAATTGGACTGCTATTACCCAAAGGTCGTGTGAAAATATAATCCTTAAAACATTTTAGAACCGGTTTGAACAAGGAGGGCAATGAGGTGATTCTTGCCACCCCTCCAATGGACCAATTAGCGTGATTCTCGCCCCCAAAGGTTGCAACTTTTTGTTTAGTAAGCTAGTAATAGGGTATAAGAGGACCTACTCTTAAGAAAGAGGTGCGGATACTGTTTTATGCGTCGCCATTCCTGCATTTTTCGTTTTGAAGCACTGAGCATTGATGCGGATTGGAACTGCTGCTATCTATTTTCTATAGGCTGTTTTTCTTTATAAAATTAGTCTTTTGAACTTTAAAACTTGACTGGGAAAAGGAACGAGACCGATGTGGGAAACCTGTAAGGGAGGTCCGTTGAGGAGGCCTTTAGCGGGACAGTCAGTCAGTTTTGGGAGTTCCATGCTGTGATCTGCTTTTGGTGAATTTTCAAACTACAACAAATGGGTATTCATTTAATTCTTTATAAAATGTATTTCTTATATGCTATTGAAGTGTATTAAAGTGATTAATAAACTAAGAATCTCACTCATGCAAACTGAATTTAGATAAAATCTATTTCTAATTAATTCTGAGTTTGTGGTTCTTTAGTTCACTTAATGAATTTAACATGTATTAGGGTTTTAAATGATTAAGCTGGTCTTAATTGCCATCAACTTATTCTACTAGTTGGTCCATCGACCAAAAAGCGGAATACATTGATGTTTTAGAACCGACAGGATTAAAACTGAATAAACATGGTTGTTTAAGGTAATATTCTGTTAACTTTAATAAGGTATTCCGTTCCTCCAGCAATTCGTTCTTCTCCTTAGTGACAGTGGATGTGATCCAGGGAATAACTGAGCGAGTGTATGATATGCGGTGTTATGGGCCCCACCGTCATATGGTATAGTTGTTGGGAATGAGTTTCACCTGGATGTCATGTCCAAAAGAGAAGAATTTGTATTAGCCGCGCTGGATCAGATTTCTTGGTAGCAGAGTTATGGTTACTATAGATTAGTTTGGTGATTATTGGTTATTGATTATTGATTATTTCATGTCTAACACTTCATGTCGAATTGTATTATGTTATATGTAAGTCGGAAATTTTGAAGGTTCCGGAAAGTGGGAAGTGGACACGTGTGGCAAGAGAAGTCACATGGAATAGTGCATCGTCTGATTTTCAAATTGGTGATAACACAGGTTGTGTTATGATAGGGACATTTCATGTATAAAACATGCATGAGTGAAATAGCAACCGGTTTTCTTGTGAAACTCTGGCCTTAATTCTCAGGAGCAGTGTAGTCTCCACATGTGTTTTATCCCCAGAGAAACGGGTTTACCCCTTTCTTGAACGAAGGGTAAGGTAGAGGGAAGTGCTACACTTATCGAACGAATCAGTATTCTTGTAAGATAGAATAAGCTATCTCTTTTGTTTAGCGAGAACAGACAATGGAAATGTGTTTTATGTTGTAACTAATAAGATTTAGTCAAGAAAAGAAGTGCCGATAATTTCTGTAAAGGAGGGGTCAGGAGTAGAACTGACGTTGACAAAGACCGCGCTGGGATTGGCCAGTGCTGGGAAACACGAAGAACGTCCTGATTGGTGCGTTGGTGTGAGACGCGCTGGGATAGGTCCGTAGAGAGTGACGTACAGTCTTCGGATTGGTGCGTTAGTGTGAGACGCGCTGGGATAGGTCTGAATAGCACACAGTAAACAGAACAGAGTTGTGAGTTTTGTCAGAAAGGAAGAATCGTGAAATATGGCTTATTATGAGTATTGTAGAGAGAAACCGTCATGGATGGCGAAAATTAAAAACTTTTTCAAGAAAGACAAGAAGGTAGTGACTAGAGAAGGACAAGTAATTCCTCCGCCGAAAACGCCAGCTTCTCATATGATGCTGAAATATGGTTATCATATTTGCATTTGGTTAGAGAATTTAAAGTTGAGAGTGTCCCTGGCAGGAAAAAAAACCAAAAGGCCCATCAACGACTTTGACTTTTCTGGGGTCAAAGATGTATTCTGTAAAAAGGTATCTAGACTGCCGACAGAGAAACTAGTGATGCTGATACTGCTGTTACTAGAAGTTCTTGACACACCAATAGCAAAATGAAGAAAATCTAACAAATATTAGTACATTTGAATTTTACCTGCTGATTCATAGTGTCCCGAATCCGATCCCAGGATGCTTGTTTCTGGTCCAGGGAGGACCTGGCTTGGCAGTTCAGGCTGGACTGTTCCCATGAGGAGCAGGGTTAAGACTGATTTGCAAATGGCTGGGTCCAAACTGGGGTGGTCTGGGGAGCAAAAGAACAATGGATTAAAGCCGGATCTTTGTGACTGGGGGTGAATGTTTGCAATGTTCAGCATTCCGCCCATCATTTGTTCCTTTTGCTTTTGTCGCCCTAAGTGGGAAGGGTATGCCCATACGTAGGTCCCGTGCTCACTGCACCACTGGATTCAGGCAGGCCTGGCCGATGAGGGGTGAAGCTCTGAAACAGGTCCCGGGATGCTTGTTTCTGGTTCAGGGAGGACCTGACTTGGCAGTTTGTGCTGGACTGTTCCCATGAGGAGCAAGCTCAAGACTGATTTGCATATGGCTGGGTCCAAACTGGGGAGGGGTGGTGATCAAAAGAACAATGGATTAAACCCAGATCTTTGTGACTGGGTGGTGAATGTTTGCATTGTTCAGCATTCTGTCCATCATTTGTTCCTTTTGCATTTGCAATAAAAGGAGCTAGACCACATGGTGATGATAGAAGAGTCAGAATGTCAAGACACAAGAGTGGCTGACATTTCTTGATGATTACAATGGGGTGAGGATGTGGATGCTCCAATTCATATGCAGGTAATGTTTGAAAATGTTCTGTCGCCTTGGAATCACCGGGGTTTGGAGTATACTAAAGGGGGCATTGGAGAGCAGAAAGATGGCCGAATGGCTGAAAGCAACAAAATCACAGCACTTCCTTCTGGAAAATGTTCTAGTTTTACTGGACGTGGAGCTGTGGGGACCAGAATTAGCCATCAAGAGAGCTGTTTATGTTTGACAAGGAGGCTGTGATGAGAGTGATCAGTAAATTAGCTGTAGATGATTGATAGGCTTCTGAGACTCCTGAGGAAGTTGGTGCCTGGCAGTGCTGTTCAGAGTCGGACAATTCAAGTTCTGAAAAATAAGCAGATGATGTGTCTTCTAGATTCCAGAGATCGAGGTTCCATCGTTTGACCCCGGGGGCAGAACTACATGGGGACACAGTGCCAGTTGGGCTATGGTTGCTAGAGAGATGAGCACAAGGGCCTGGCTAAAGGATCCTGGGCAGCAACAGTGAGGACACTGTATAAAATGCCATTACCAGAACTAATCAAGAACGGAGCTAGGAGTTGGAGAAAAAACAGAGGGAGGGATATAAATGGAGATAGAATGTAGTTCATTCGTAATGCCACTAGTAGAGAAAGGGTTGTTACTGACGGCCATTGCAGGAAAGTTGGTGGGGCTATTTTTTATGGTAAATGTTTTTGAAGAAACTAACTGAGTGTAGGTGAGTTCATAAAACAGATCCTGGAGGGTTCGACAAATGAAAACAGGAGGACAAAGGGCTACAGAAAAATTATTATTATTGAACTACTGGAGGAAATAATGACCCAGTCGGGAGTTGAGGATGCATCCACCTGGGAGGTACAGATGAAGGGCAATATTTTGGATGGTGTTTTTAAGGGCATTCAGAATGTCCAAGGTGATGGGGGCAAGACAATGTGACAGTTTGCACATGGAACAGATAAAGCTGGATCAGGGTAGGTTACACATCAGGATTAGGAGGAAGGGGGGGAAGGGGGGAAGGGACTTGGGTGAGCATGGGACAGTGGGGTAGGAGGGAGGAAAAGGACTTGGGTGAGGGGGTAATATGCTTTTGGGGGCATGCAGAAAATCTGAGGTTGATGGGGTTTGGAGGTGTTCTGTCATGAGGGGGAGTATTGGACAGACAAGTATTGGGAATTTTGAGATAATGTATGAGATTGGGAGGTTTCCAGAAAAAGTATTTGGGACACCCTCCTTCAGAACATAGTTAGGGATGGAAGTATTTGGACTGGGGTGGTGGGAGGAGAGGCTGAAAGAAATAGAAATGTGTCACTAGAGCAAGATGTGTGGATTTGTGAGACCAAGGGGCAAGGGCAAAGAGTATTGGTTAAAGATTGGGTTTCTCCCCAGGAATAGAACAGGAAGACGGGCGGAAGAATGAAATATAGATTTGCAGCCACTCTATTGTAAAGTGGGCTAGGAAACATGCAAAATAGCAATGTTATAGGCAGCATCTAGATTGGACTATGATAAGGTGAAGGTGATTTGGCACAGGTTAGAAGGCATGAGGAGGAGCACCTACTGTCAATGCTGTGGAAGCTGAGGGGCAACAGAACAATGCTAGCCTTCAGTCTGGTGTTTTCAGGAACGAATGATTCGGAGTAGCATTCGGGACTAGGACTAGAGCTATTGAAGGTAATAAAGTAGGATTTTTTAGTGGTGTGGGAAAGGTGAGGCAACATTGATGTGATGTGAATGCAGTAGCTACCCAGAAGTGTGTAGAGGAGTGCAAGAACACCAGCAAACATTAACAAGTCTCATAAAGGGGTGAATACAAAAGTAGACATTTTGTTTTAAGGCGAGGGAGATAGAGGTGGTGAGCCACATGGAAATTGCATGGAAGTGGCCTATGCCGTTAAGACTAGACAGAGTACACTTCTAGGGAATAGAGAGTACATTATGAAGGTAATTAAAGTGATTGCGCAATAGTGAAGAAAAATGCCTAAAGGGGGCTTGGGTGGAAAAAAGCAACACTTCATGGGAGGATTTTTCTGGTGGCTGAAAAAAGAGATCTCACGGTAAGTCAGATGAAGAGACAGGAAGTTTGAAATGAGAAAAGTTTGGGACGGACATCATTGAGTCAGAAGGCGAGGGTGCCTAGTTCTAACCTAGGCAGGTAGATGAAGACGGTGACAGAGATGCAAGAAAAAGAGTGGGGAACTGATGTGCTTTAGTGTGCTAACATTATTTGGTAGAAGGGGATGAAGAGCTATAAGGAGCCAGTAGTGATGACAGTTGGGGGAAGGGTTAATATTTCATTGTTAGAACGACGATAGGTTATTATGGATTCTTCTTGCTTCCAATAAAGCAGACTTAACACTAGCACGAGAGGATTAGGAGTGGTTCCTCTCCCAGCAGCCAACATCTTAATGTACATGCCAACATTAACCCAGCATAGAAACTGCCACTACGTATTGCATACTGCCAAGAGCTTCAGTCACTGATACACAATATAGGCTTCTTGGGAATCCAGAAAATAAGGAAACATTTTACATAATAAAATTATGCTTTCATTTCTCTAATAACTTCGATATGTAGGGGAAACAATGCATCAAACCCATCCCGCAACAAATTACCCACGTTTAACAGCATAGGGGCTTGTGACATGCCAGAACAATGTGATAAGTATCCCAACCAAAGTATTTAAATGGCAATCAATACCATTTTCTTAGCCTACTGGTCTTTCTCATACAACTGGGAAATATTTCAGTCAACTAAATACAAGAGTGCTGTGAAAACAAGACACAATGCAATGAAGAGCAACTTCCACAACTGCATGAAGGAAGTCTCAGCATGGATGAAGAACAACTGCCTAAAGCTTAACACGGACAAGATGGAAGTTCTCATCTTCAGCAAACACATTGCCCTCTAGAACGACTCCTGGTGCCTGTCGGAACTCAGACCTACCTCCATGCCAAAAGGCCATGCCCCCAACCTCGGCATCATTTCTAGACAGTGAACTCTCCATGAAATGTCAATTCAGCGCCATCCCCTCAGCCTGCTTCCACATGCTCTGCATGCTCTGCAAGATTTTCAAGTGGCTCCCCATCAGCACCAGAAAGAAAGTAATGCATGCCTTCATCACCAGCCAACTGGACTACGGCAATGCACTTCAAGTGGAGATACTCCTACTAACTGAACAATTTCCAATAGGTGAACAGTAAGTCCTAATTAAAATAAACAGTGTTAATGGGTAAAGCATCAACAGTCCTAATGATAACTGCAAAATTCCAAAATTGTCCTGAAATCTGTAAATGAGTTTTTCATATGATGCCATTTTATACATTTCAATAAACCATTCATCATGTGTAGGACAATGTAGTGTTCTCCAACACCTTAATATACAATTGTTTCATACAGTGAGTGCAATAGCTATCAGTCATCTTCCATGGTTTGTTAGATTTGGGAGATCAGTAACATACTGTAATAGAACTCATTTTTCCATGAAAGGAATGGACACATGTATAGCTCTGTGCAGAGAGGCAGTTAGGGAAGACCAATATTTCTCCAAAATTGGACATCAGAATAAAATGTGTAGTATATCGCGGTCCTCCTGTGGGCACCTCCAACAGGTAGATTAGTGTAGTAAACCTGCTGTCTTGAGTTTTTGTGGTGACCAGTAACAGTTATAAAGAATTTTGAAGAGAGTAAATTTCTTTCTGATTCCCTTATCCATGTTCATAATAACATCCGACCATTGCTCATTGGAATAAGCTACAGTAATTAACCCTTGCCATTTGACGTGAAGTTGTGCTAGTAATGGGCATGAGTGTAATTTATGCACTATAAGATTATAAAATCCAGAGACTGCACCTTTGAATTCTCCCCACATTTTTAAGTATTGTAACACTGGGGAATCCTAAACTATCCACTGATATGATCCTAGTCTATGAAATAGAGCTTGTTTTAGTTGTAAGCAACAGCATGAATATAAATAATGATGATAACAAATTAATAAAGAGATGAAAAAGGAAGGGACTCCCTTATTGTATTTCCTAATTAGAAGGAAAAATCTTAAATGTTACCAGAAATACAATATGTATTAGCTAGAAAGGGGCTCCAAATTTGGATGAAAATTCAAAAATTGTCCTGGAATCTGTAAAAGAGTTTTTCTTATGATGCCATTTTATACATTTCAATAAGCCATTCATCGTGTGTAGGACATTGTGGTGTTCTCCAATGTCTTAATATACAATTCATCCATACAAAATTGAGCTTGTTTTAGTTGTAAGTATTTTCCCTCTTGGGAGCTATGGATTTGACATTCTATCTGAAGCATTTCAAAGGTTTTAATCTCACCTTCTAAAGTGACTAAGTGATCCAACATTAACATACCTGCTCTCTGCCATATATCCCAGGAAATAGTCTGTTTACCTATTCTAATATAAGCGTTATGCCATATGGAGGCCTTTCCATGTAGTCTCGGGTTACTCTTAAGGAGTTTGTGAGCATGTATCCTAATCTTTAAGCATAGATTTAATAATAGGGTTGGAAGTTTGTAAAGCATGTGATTTATGAGTGTAAAACATTTGCAAACCTGAAGTTGCCTGTA
This sequence comes from Calotriton arnoldi, assembly GCA_963921515.1. NCBI lineage: Eukaryota > Metazoa > Chordata > Amphibia > Caudata > Salamandridae > Calotriton > Calotriton arnoldi. The sequence goes on along the minus strand of CAWUFW010003077.1, from coordinate 85,262 downwards.
CAGATTGTCTTTCAATGAGAACCCTTAGTGGAGGATCCTCCTGTCTGGGCCACAGATAAATCAATTGAAATAATTGGAGGGTTGCATAGTAATGCTCAATGCACGGTAAACTAAGGCACCCATATCGCCTCTAAGCAAACAATTTTGAGATTTTAAATCTAGGTCTCAGAGATTCCCAAATAAAGGTTTTAATACCTTTGACGATATCTGGCAATATTGATATTTTAAATGTCAAAGGCAACATACCTAAAACATAAGTGAAAAGAGGCACTATAATCATTTTCACTGCCTGCACTCTACCTCAAAAGGACAGGTTAAGATGGGATCATTTTTCATACTCCGACTTCGTTTTGGCAATGAGCGGATCTAAGTTATCTTGAATCATATGTTCTAGTCCTGTGTTGATATCAATACCTAAATACTTCAGGCGGTCTACTTTCCATTGAAAATTATAGCCCAAAATTGCGGCTTTCATAGTGCTCCTGTGTGAGAGGCTGGCTCAGTATTTGATGTACACTTATGTAAGTGGACACCTTGCACTGATCCAGACAACCCTTATGGTAATTTTAGTGGGCCTAGATAACCTTAGAAAGCTCTCTAAGGGGTATCTGTGGAGAGCAGCCTTCAGGCTTAGTCCAGAAGGAGTGTAAAGCAGCTTGTTTTACCAGAATATAATCTTATAGGTATAGATTAAGTGAAAAAGAACCACACAGTGTATTTATAAAAATATGTATTTATTATAAGACACTCACTAACACATACAGATATCTCCTAGCCGGAGATATATACAATGCACACAATACTGTGCAATAGGAACCGCTAAGTAGCACAGAATACAGAGTGGTCCCCGGGGGAGACCAAACCATATACTAAAATAGTGGTATGCGAACCACAACTCGAGTCAAGACAATAGTCATAGGACGTAGAAGTGCCGGGACCCAAGGAACCACCCAAGGTGAGTATCTAGGAGCTCCACAGAAGTAGTGTAGGAACACAACGGCGTTCTCTGTACAAATCAATGTGTAAGTCGCAGTTGCAATTTTAAAGAAAGAGGACCATTCCCAGTGGACCCTGAAGAAACCCCATGGAAGACAAGAGGTTGGAGAGCCACCCCAGCCGTGGATGGCTAAGGAACCAGGATACCTGCACCAGGGAAGCCGGGTGCATAGGTGTGAAGTGGTGTCAGAAACCGTTGTCGAACTCAATGGGAGACTTCAGAAAGATGCCGCTGCTGGAGGAGGTGAAAGTGTCCGGTGGAGCCCAAAGGTGGATTCAAGATGTGAAGAACCTTCAAGCAGAGGGGACAGAGTCTATGCCACTCAGGAGTGACCAGGAGGCACGGAAGACAAATGCCCACCGATGTCGGGTGTTGCAGGAGAGCCAACGGTGACCTTGAAACTGCAGCTGTGTGGACCAGGCAATGCTGTGGAAGACCAGGAGCCATACACAAGCTTTCCTATGTCGTATGTCGAGATTTGAGGGGTCGGTGTCCGGCGGGAGCACCAGCAAGCCTTGGCAACTGCAACCAACAAAGGAGTAGAAGAAGGTACAATGTCGAGACCAGCAAGGTCCAGGAGACTCAGCACAAGCAGGGAAGTCAGGGCAGGCCTGAGCAATCAGGGGAGCCCAAAAGAATTCAAATGTGACCCTCGACAGGACCCAGAGGCCGGAGGCACTGGAGTCGCAAGAGGACTTCAAGCAGCTACCAAAGAAGCAGGCACACGGTGCAAGCAATGCAGTGTGGTTGAAGATTCTTGTCACTGGAGATGCTTGAGGTTGGAGCTACTTGGAGCCCAAAGATCTTGATGGGAGGAAGCCAACAAGCCTTTGCAACAAGTCAACGCCATGCACAGGGGTTCGGTTCCTGCGGCTCCGACGAGGGATACTGGCCTCAAACTTGGTGAGACGACAGGGCAGGCCTTGAGGAATGTGGAGAATGACCAACTGTGTTGCTGAGCCTTTCAGAGTCTGTGGGAGCATAGGATCAGCAGACCGGTCAGCTTAGTTGCAGATCCAGGGAAGTGACTCCTTCACTTCAAGGGAAATTCCTTCAGGTGTCTTGGATGCCCACAGGCCTGGGAAGGTTTCCTGTATGGAGCACAGGCACGGACGTTGCAGCAGACGAGCAGGGCGGAGAGATCAGGAGCAGCAGGAGTCTTCCCGGTTGCAGCCTTGATGCCCAGAGCGAAGACCAGAGTGCCCAGATGGTCGAAGTTGAAGTGGTGTCTGAATTGGATTGTGTCCCATGATGAATCTAGGGACCCACCCTCAGGTAAGCCCTTAAATACCCTAAGGAAAGGGTTGGGACGATCCAGTGCTCTGTCTCTAAGGAGGGCTGGACAATGGGGAGGATACTCCCCTGTCCTTTGTCCAGTTGTGTGCCAGAGCGGGAGCCAACGGCTCCCTGAACTGGTTTAAAATGGACTATGCATGGAGGGCACCAAATGTGCCCTGCACGCAGACTATGTGGCGTTGGCAAGCGCTCCCACCCTGTCCAAATACACTAAACCCTGTCTGGGAGGTGGTCACACTTCACTGTGACAGGATGCCTATTGTTCTGCCTTCCCCTGCTCGAGCTTGGCTCAGCAGCAGGAGGGCAGAATCATGTCTCTGGCCAGCAGCAGCCATGTTGTGTTGTCCGGGTCTAGAAGACTGGTACCTGGAGCACTGACAGAGGGCCTTTACAGTGCTTGGAATCATGCCTCCCACACCGTTTAAGGTGCGGGGGTATGATTTCAACATGTTTGATAACAAACATGACAGGGTTCATTACAGCTAGTTTCAAGATGTTCATTGCGTAATGATGCGGTGCCCCTTTATATGTTATATGGCTGTCTCACTTACAACCTGGGAGAATGGACTCAGAAGGCTGTAGGGGTGTCCTGCTCATGCAGGGGCACCCTCACACTTAGAACCAAGTACCCTGCCTTCAGGTTTGAAAAGGCCTGCTGTAGGGGTGACTTATAGGTTTTAAGTGCAGTAACCCTAGATATAGGAAAACCTATATCTTTCATAAGTGGTGCTAGCACCAGCTTACCCAGGCTGCAATGGCAGGCCTGTAGTGATAGTTTGAATGGTCTCCCATAGGTGGCATAATACATGCTTCAGCCTATGGGGAATTCTGGGGTACCTATGCCCTGGGTACCTTAGTACCATATACTAGGGATTTATACGGGTACCCCAGTACCATAACAATTTAGGGGAGAAAACAGAGAGACTGGGGTTCTGATTAGCAGGATCTCAGTCAGACTAGCAGAAACAGTATTACATCAAGCAAAAAGTGGGGGTAATCATAGAAGCAGACCCTACTTTTATACACCCTTGACAATGGGAGAGCTTCACTCTTAGTCCAATGGACTTTGTAGAAGATTGCTTTGTTAAAAAGCATTCACAGACATGGTGGTTTGCCAACCACGGCCAATCATAGTGGGTCACATTTTTCAACCTTCCTCATGCATAGTAGTGAGGTAGGTCAAATTGCTACCGACTATGATTTTGTATTTTGTGAATGGACCTATTACTACCTAGGTTGGTGTGCAAAGTGCAAATCCATTTGGTAAAAGTTGGTGCACAAATTGCAACCGATTTTGCCAAATTCATTCTTCGCTCATGAGGCCTGATACTCTTAAATAATGAGTCACAAAAAATAGCTGTTTAAGATACTGTACTCCTAGTGCATAACATGTTTGCGATTTCTAAACTGCAAATCAGTATTTTTCACTATTTAGGGATCTGAAAATGTATTCTTTGTACACAAGCCCCTCAATGCTTTATTGCCATGGCATGAGTTTAGAAGTGTTTCCAAAGCCCAACTTTGCAATGGACAAAGCTTCACAGAAAACACACCTAATTAATGTGACACTTTACGCTTGCAAGTTCTATTGGGTGCGCCCTTCTGTCTGAACAAAGCAATGCTTCTCTGATGAGCCCTAATGACAGTGGTACATGTGTCAGGAACGGCTTTTACCAATTCCGGTTTAATTTGGATGGTATTATACTAGTCCAAAGCTGTAATACTGTGCCTTGAATAGTAAAATGACTTTGTCAATTTTCAGGTCAGTAGGAATAGCACTAGCTAATCTTGTGATTATAAACTTTGCTGCAAAATGCAGCAAAAGGCTTTGTCACTTTCTAGCTTGATGTGGAGAGCCATGAGCTAATCCAATGTTTACAAATTCTGCTAGTAAAACAGACATTTGACGTGCTCACCATGCACCCTTGTTTTGGACACAGCCATATGCAAACAAGACATTAACCCTGCTCCTCATGGGAATAGTCCAGCCTGTACTTCCAGGCCAGGTTATCACTGAACCAGCACACAAGCAAAGTAGGACCAGTTTCACCCTGATAAGCCTCATCAGCTAGGTAGAGCTTGGTGCCAATGGCACAGTGAGCATGGGTCAAGACTGACTTGCATATAGCTGGGTCTAATCTGAGGTGGCATGGTGGGCAAAAGAATGATGGTTTTGAATGCTTCCCCAAGCCATTGCCAGTGATTAGACTTATTGCAAGCATCCTCCCATCACCTTTTATGTGTTTGATGTAACACATTAAGCAGCTAAGGGTATGCCAAGATGTGGGTCCTTTTCTCACAGTGCCATTCAAATCAACATACACCTGACTAAAGAGCCCCAATCAGGGTAAAACCAGTCTTGGGTTGCTTCTGTTCCGGTTCAGAGAGGACTTGGCTTGGTAGTTCAGGCTGGACTGTTCCTATTGGAGCAGGGTCAAAACCAATTTGCATATAGTTGGGTCTAATCAGAGGTGGCATGGTGGGCAAAAGAGCAAAGGGTTGGAATGCTACCCGGAGTGATTGCCAATGATTAGAATTATTGCAAGCATCCTCCCATCATCTTTGTGTGTTTGGTGTAATGCAATAAATGGCCAAGGCTATACCCAGACGTGGGTCCCTTGCTCACTGTGCCACTGGAATCAAGCTACACCCAAATGAAGAGCCCCAATCACTACAAAACCGGTCTTGGATGACTTGTGTTTCAGTTCAGAGAGGACTTGGCTTGGCAGTTTGGGCTTGACTGTTCCTATTGGAGCAGGGTCAAGACTGATTTGCCTATAGGTGGATCTAATCTGAGGTGGCATGGTGGGCAGAAGAATAATTGATTGGAATGCTATCCTAAGCAATTGCCAGTACTTAGACTTATTGCAAGCATCGTTCCATCACCTTTTGTGTATACCCTGGAATTTAACAGCATCTCTGATGCTGTATTATTTTCTGGGGCAGTGATTTTGCTAGAATAGTAAGCATTGAGCATACAAACGATGATGTAGTCTGCACAATCAGGAACAGTATTTTAAAGTGTTGTTCTTTCAACTGCCATACAAATTAGGAATGGTATTTACTTTTTCTGGGGTAGATGTGATAGTTGTCAAATACTGTGTCAGTGATGTTCCACAAATATTAGTCTCCTATGCTTCTCATGTTTCTATTGGGTCGGTGGTTATGTGATGCTCATATTAGAAGTTTCTTGTTGTCGAACAATATTGCTCCTGTATCCACCGTTACACCCTGAAACATTGAAATATGTCATGAGTTCCACTTCGAAAGTACCTGCAAAACCTATGGCTTCTTGACTTTTCTTTCAGTTTGGTTACTTTGGTTAAAAAAATGAGACATATTTTCTATCCATAATACTGTAGAGAAATATCATGTGTAGAACAAGCTAATATAAACATAGAGGAACACTGTCTCATTTAGACAACACAATTAGAAAATTCTGCATACACAATAAAAAATCCCCTCTGGTTCCCTTACTATTCTTAATAATCACTTCTTACTTAAATATTATTTTACCTACAACAATGTCAGATTACCATGGGGTCTCAGGAAGACTTGAAGTATCAGGCAAATGGGGGACTTCTGTTTCATAACACATCACCTCGTGTAAAAGTCAGCAACATAGCCTCTAACACAAACTCTTCTCACAGTCCATTATTTGAAAAAATCTGAAGGATGAACTTGTTGATATTGAGCCTTTTGGTGAATCTCCTTCTTCTTCCAACACATAGCGATACACAAAGGGAAAGAGATACACAAGACGAGGAGCAGACTAAACGTGAATAATAAAAAGCCAGACTTTTGGAAATTCTTGTTTTGTTTTCTCATAGTTTTTGCAAAACGTTATTGTTCTGGAAGCTGCCTGTCCTTCATAAATCTAAAGAAAAACATTGGCTAAAGAAAAAAATGTTCTTTGGTCTCTAAAGAGCACATATTATCATAGTACTCCCTGACCTTGCAGAGAAGTACTTTGTGTGTGGATGAGTTATGGTATGCTGCCCTTGTAAAAGTGCTGCATTGCCATAACTCATAAGGGAGTCAACCAGTGACTAAAATGGACTGATGCTTTGCCCGTTGATGGATGCTGGAGTGGGTGGAAGAAAAATGCAAATGACACAACCATGGCGCAAATGGATGAAGCGTGGCTGACACCCCCTAAAATACCTGTCATACATATAATGTTGGCAAAATGTAAAGGTCTTGGCTAACATCGACCTAGAAAAGCCAATCGTTATGCCATTGGCTGCCAGACTCTTGCCTTTCAGAAACAAAAAGGAAGTAAGGAACTAAAAAAAAAAAAGAAGGAAGGCACAAAAGAAAGAAGGAATGAAGGAAAAAAGGAAGTAAGGAAGAAATATGGCGAGCAAGAAAAACAGAAAGAAGAAAAAGAAAGAAAGAAAGTAGTAAAATCATAAGGTCCTGAGTAACACAGACCTAAAAAGGCAATCATTAAGCCATTGGCTGCCAGCCTTCTGTCTTTGAGAAAGAAGGACGGAAAGAAAGAAAGAAAGAAAGAGACAAGAAAGGAAACAAACAAGGAAAGAATAAAAGGAAGGTGGAAAAAAGGTAAAGAAAGAAAAAATGAAAGAATGAAAAAATTAAGGAAAGAAAGAAAAAAGGAAGGAAGGAAAGAAAGAAAGAACGAAAGTGGGAAAGAAAGAAAGAAAAAATGAAGGCAAGAAAGAAAATAGAAAGAAAGATGAAGGAAAAGAAAGAAAAGAACAGGGAAGAAAGAAGGCTGGAAAAGAAAGAAGGCAAGAAAGACAAAGAAGGCAAGAAAGGAAGAAGACAAGACAAATGAAAGAAAGCATGAAAAAAAGGAGGCATAAATGAAAGAAAGGAGGAAGGAAAGGAAAAAGAAAGAAGAAAGGAAGGAAGGAAGGCAAGAAAGAAAGCAAGAAAGAAAGAAAAAGAAGGCAAAAAATAGAGAGAAGGCATGAAAAACAGAAAGAAGGCAAGAAAGGAAGAAAGATGGTAAGAAAAAATGAAGAAAAGAAAAAGAGGCATATAAAAAGGAAAGAATGAAAAAGAAATTGAGGCAAGACAAAGGTAAGAAATGCAAATAGAAAAGATGAAAGATAGAAAGAAGGCAAGAAAGAAAAAAAATGAAGAGGCAGGAAAGAAAGCAGGCAAGAGAGAAAGAAATCAAGAAAGAAGGAAAGAAAGGAAGAAACAAGGAAAAAGGAAACATAGAAGGAAAGAGTGCAAGCAAGAAAGAAGGAATGCAAGAAATAAGGAAATCAAGAAAGGAGGAAAAAAGACTGCAGGAAGGAAGGCAAGAAAGAAAGAAGGCAAGAAAGAAGGCAGGGGAGAGGGAAAGGAAGAAAAGAAAAGAAAGAAAAATGTGCTACAACTGCTGCAAATTAAACATAAGAAAGGCTGTTTTTCTTCTTGGCCAAAGTTTATTAAAGAACCGTTATGGAAATCAGTCCTGAATAAATGTGTTCCGATTTGTGTTCTGCTTGCATAGTAAAAAGAGGTAACTTAATATAGAGCAATTTCAAATGGGCACAATCTTGTATGGTGTGAAAAAGTGCTAGTCAGATAAACAAAGGACACTCCAAAAGGAATTCACAACAGCATTTTCAGGAGACAGAAACTAATAAAGCTAGAATGTCCTCTGTGCACAAAGAGCTAGAATAAAGCGTATAACACCAGGGTCTAAACACAAAGTAAAAACAGAAACACTGGCACTGAAGGGAAATTCCTTGTTTGCGGATATGCTCCTTGTGAAAGAAAAAATTGTAGTCACTCAAAAGGAAGTTAATCTGTGGCTTAAGTAGGCTGACCCATTGCCCTATACTGTATGCTGCAGAGGGTGGGAGCAGAATGTGAATAACACAAAAACAGCCCAATGGATGAAGAGACCTGGCTGAAAGCCCTTTTAAGTAAGTATACAAATTAGTTTAGTAAAAAAATGTATTGGCTAACGCCAGTCCTAGAAAACTGCAGAAGAAAACACACTACATAACTGCCTAAGAAGAAAAGTAAATACAAGAGAACTTTTCTGGCTCAAAAAAGTAATTCAACTGATAGTGATGCACTGCCAGAATCTTGCTGCACTCTGAAACATCTAATCATACCACTGATACGAGGCTGTAAGAAATATTGACTCATAGGGAAGAATCATGAATATCCCTGTGGTCAAAAAGCAATGCATAGAGCATACAAAGGAGGATATCAGGTATTAGTAGGAGAATTAAGACATTTGGGGCCAGATGTACGACCATTAAGTTTAGCGAGTCACAAATTGCGCAAAATTGTGACTCGCTAAACTTAATGTACAACACGATTCCCAATGGGGTCGCAGATTGCATGCCTCATGAATATTAATGAGGCTGTCGCAATTTGCCACCCCATTGGGAATGGCAAGCATTCCCAGGGATGGTGGCCTGCTGGGGTCAGCAAACCACCATGTCTGTGACTGCTTTTTTAAAAAAGCAGTTTTTTAAAATGCATTCTTAAAGGAAAACAGGATGCATTTAAAAAATAAAAATGAAACTTTTCAGTTTCATTTTTTAAGGGCAGGCAGTGGTCCCTGGGACCACTGCCTGCTCTTAAAAAATATTTGCAAACCCATTCACAAAGGGGAAGGGGTCCCCTGGGGACCCCTTCCCGTTTGCGAGTGGCTTACCACCCTTTTGTAAAGGGTGGTAAACTGCGAGTGTTTTGCGACCGCAAATGCAGTCGCATAACAATCAAACATAGGTTTGAGACTTGCTATTAGGAAGGGACGCCCTTGGCATGCCCCTGTCTAATAGTGAGTTGCAAACCATATTTTGCGAGTCGCTAATAGGTTAGCGAGTAGCAAAATATGGTTGGTACATTGGGCAGACCTATTTTGCGGTTGCAAATGGGCAGAATGCCTGTTTGCGACTGCAAAAAACGGTTGTACATCTGGCCCTTGATCACTTACACATAAGCATCATTTGGTTGGACAAATATAAATGATTGGCTTACATTTGAACAAACAAATGAGTTTCTGCCTCATGGTTATCTTGTTTTGTAAAATAGACTGAATTGTAATAGAAGTACTGCTTATGATTTCTTCCATCAAGATTGACACAATTTGCAGCACACATGCCAAAAAGTATCTAATGAAGGGGGGCACTATATAAGCCTCTATTAGAGGTTGTGTAGAGCCGAATTTCTAAGTGGAATTTGGCTCTATGCAATTAGCCTGAGTAACACTAGACCCAATTTTACCAACAATAAAATTGCAGAAGGAAAGGGCTGTGTTGCAGCCTACACATATTTGCTCAGCCTTTGCCCCACCTTTAGACAAGCTAAAGTGGTTCTGTCGGGTAGGAATAATCACTTTATACAAGAAAAAAAAGAAAAGAAAAAAAAAAAAAAGACAGATAAACAAATTATACAAAATCAATTAATGATATCAAACTTTTTAGATAATAACATGCGTATTGGGTGCAGTTGGAACACAAAAACAAAAACACTGGCTAGTAGGTGTTTGCAAGGTTATTATTTTATAAGATTTGAGGATTTCAAAAAGTATTTACAAAGAATGAAATGGCTGTCAAGGTGAGTAAATTTACAAGTGACATGAAATATAGTGACATTGAGTGCTCAGTGGTGGTGCAGTGCATATCATATGTACTAGGTGAGATTATGTACAATTTAACAGGAATAAACTAAAAGGTGGTCAGGAAAAAGGAGGACAATGTCTCTGGTGGACAGCGCTTTTGCTTGTTAATTTGAGCCAAGAGACTTGAGAATGGCTGAACCATATGTTTTCGTCAACGTTTCGACCCTGACAAGGCGCTATTTAAATGTCATAGCGGGTCTTCTTCAGGACAAGGGTGGTAGATGACAGCCAGTAAAAGTCATGAAAATCTTAGACAACGGGCGTTCTGTATGACTAGTAGTCTGTTTGATGATCTACACGAAAGTCGTAAGCAGGCCGTTGTAAAGGCAATCGGCCAATGTGGGAGGTTCAGAATCCAATCCCAAGGGTTGCCGGTGAACAATCCTGGCGCGGCGCACACGTCTCGCTGCAGATTGAAATCCTCAAATCTTATAAAAGTATTAACCTTGCAAACACCTACTAGCCAGTGTTTTTGTTTTTGTGTTCCAACTGCATCCAATACGCATGGTATTTTCTAAAAAGTTTGATATCATTAATTGATTTTGTATAATTTATCTGTCGGTTCTTTCTTCTTGTATAAAGTGATTATTCCTACCCGACAGAACCACTGTAGCTTTCTGTATATGTACCCAGATTCTGAGGGACACAGGGTTACCCCATTGTATTTATACCCCACCCTTAGACAAGGTATGCTGGAACATGCAAAATACTGCATGTCAGATGAGAACCTGCCATTCTCTCCCCTACCTTGCCAACTCCCAGTCTCCCTCCAATCATCAAAGAGAACTTCAGCAGAAATGTCCCACTTGCTCACAGCAGGTGTTAAATGTATGTGTTACCCCTTCCCCCTCTGAATAAGACATGACATGCAGAATTCTGACTGATAATTCTAGGTCCACACATTTATTCCCTATTTCAAGAGATTTAACTTGTCATTGCAGGAATTCCATTCAGAGATGCCAGTTGGTATTAAGTCAGGATGCCCGAAATCTTTGCATGGAATTTAGTTCAGAGTTGTGATTGGGGCCCTAAACACACTGGGAATGCATACAAAAGAATTGTAGTATTACAGTGATTTGGGAAAATAAATCTTTTTATTCATCAACAGTTATGAAATTTACATATTTTTTTCAGCTTGGGCACAAAACTTACAGGGCCATTTAAGGTTTTGTGGCACACCAGCCCACTCCAGCCCACCAAGCCTGCTATTCCCCACTTCATTCAGGAGCAGCCCATACACCAAAAAACCAGCAGGACATTATCTCAGAAGGCCCATTGTAGGCCATCTGAATAGAATTAGTTCTGCCCAGCACTGCTATACTTGGCTGCATGCCACAGCCATTTGTAAGAAATCAGGTTGCTAGTTGAGGGCGGTCAAACCCTACTCAAGTAGAATCCATAATCCTTGTCAGAGTGAAGACAAAAACAAACCCTAAATTAACCTGTGCTCAACCCCCTGGTAGCTTGGCACAGAGCTGTCAGGATTATCTTAGCAGCAATGTGTAAAGTATTTGTGCAACACTTCAAACAGTAACACAGTGAATGCACACCACAAAAGGACCCCAAACCAGTTTAGAAATCTAGAGTCATTTTTAATAAATAAAACAAGACCAAAATGACAAAAATCCAATCTTTAGAACCAGAGATATGCAGGTTTTAAGACTTCAGTAATAATAGTGCCAAAAAGCACAAAGCTCCAACCTTGAATATCTGGTTGCGCTGGACCACGACATAGTCACAAGTTCAAGCCAACCATGATGGAGTGTGGGCCAGCTACAGGGACCTAGTTAGGCCTGCTGAACAAATGATCTTTGGTCCTGGTTGCGGAGCATTGTGAGGTCCTGCGCTGAGGATGCATCATGCAGCGGAGGAAATGAATCAGTTCTGAGGTGCTGCGGAGCTGCGATGTGAGGTCCTGCATCATTTTCAAGGATTCCGTTGATGAGGGTTTGTGATGTGAAGTCCGGCATTGAGGATGCATCGCGCAGTTCATGCAATGCATCGGTTCCGAGAAGCTGTGAGGCTGCAAAGCAAGAACCTACGTCATCGTTTAACTGCCGCTGATGAGAGATGCAATTGCCTGAGCCAGGAAAGCTTCCCAAAGGTGAGGGCTCTGATGTGGGCTGAGAGGTTGTTGTGGAGTCCTTTGTGTAGGGAGAACCCTTGCAACAGAGGCGATGCATCGATTCTGCTTGAAATTATGCACCGCAGCAGAGGAGATGGGTTGGTTCTACTGGGTCCACAGATGGGCTGGCAAAGCACCTTCAGGCCCACTTCCAAGGGCCCAGGACTGGGGTGGCACCACTTGGCAGGGTAGGACCCACAGCTGGCAGAGTCATGGTACTGAGTTCAAGGCTGTTGGAGCCTTCTGTCCCTGGGACTCGAGTCTGGAGAACAGCCAACTAGCCATTGGAGTCACTTTGGAGTCCCTTGTTCAAAAGATGCAGGTCCAGTCCTCACCCAGGTAAGAGGGCAGCAGGCAGTAGGTTAGGACAGCAGAGCAGTAGTTCCTTTAGAGCAGCAGTCCAGCAAAGTGGCAGTCATTTGAGCAGCACAGCAGCCCTTCTTCCTCGCAGAGTATTCACAGTTCCAGAAGTGTAATGAAGTGTTGGTGCCAGGGGTCCAATATTTATACCTGGGCCTTTCTTTGAAGTGGGAGAAGCTTCAAGAGGTTTCCCATTTGAAGTCCACAGGCTTCCTGCCTCCTCTGCCCTGGCTCCAGACTAACTACAGGGGTATGCAGCACTTTGTGTTGAGACAAAACACAGCCTAGTCAAGTATTAGTAGGGCTGTGCCCAGCTCCGCCCTCCCCTCCCGCCAGTGATGACCCATCCAGACACACCTAAACTCCCTGTTGTGTCTGACTTAATAGGAGGAATACACAAAGCCCAACCTTCAACTACACCCAGTCATGTGACCCAGAGGCAGGATACAGGGACTAAGTAACTAAGGCAGGAAAATGCCAACTTTCTAAAAGTGCCATTTTCAAATTGTAATTTAAAACCCGACTTTAGCATAAGAGAGGAATTTTCATTACAATTCCAAAGACACCGAACATGAAATGGTAGCTTATTAAATGTAATAAGGTAACTCCAATGTTATTCTGTGGGAGAGGTAGGCCTGGCAATACTGAAAACGAATGTAAGAGTTTTTTGCTAAATTATTTTTTAGATACATTGCATCCTGGGCTGTCTAGGGTTTATCCTACAGGTGACCTATATGTATTAAAAAGGAAGGATTGGACCTGGCAAAAGGTTTATTTTACCAGGTCGAAATGGCAGTTTAAAAGTGCACACAGAGGCTTCAATGTTAGGCCTGAGACATGTTTGAAGGGCTACTAAAGTGGGTGGTAAGTGCTGCAGGTCCACTAGTAGTATTTAATTAACAGGCCCTGGGTACATGTAGTGCCACTTTACTAGGGACATGTAAGTAAAATAAATATGCCAATTGGGTGTAAGCCAAGTCTACCATGTTTAAAGGAGAAAGCACAAGCATTATAGCACTCGTTAGCAGTGGTAAAGTGTGCAGAATCCTAAATACCAACAAAAACGAGTTCAGAAAACAGGAGGGCGAAAGCAAAAAGTTTGGGTATGACCCTGCAAAAAGGGTCTAGTCCAACATCATTGTTATTGTTGTATTACAGAAACAAACCATGTGTTTGGAGGTTTGTTTCTGTAATACAAAAAATGTTGTCTGCCTAGATGGCTATCCACTATTCCGATATTATAGTTGCCAAAGCCGTCCATCGCAGGCGGAATGATTTTTGCCAAAAAGATCACAACCTCTTCCATTGGGAACCTAAAGTATGGTAGATGGTCTTACACTGGGCAGGAGTAGGCAAGGGTTTACCCCACAACTAAGTATTTGTGGGTTCCCTGTAATGCTTTAAATGGCCCATTTTCATTTGATCTTCTACGAATAGTGTATAACGTTAGAAAGGAGCGATACATGAAGAGTGACGTGAATTCTTATTTTTTAGCAAGCATTCAACGGCCAGAGGCCAGTGAGTACACCTAGTATTATTAATTTTACACATGCCATTGGGCCACTTAGCAGCAATCAGATATTGGTCACATTGTTTAAACTTTCAGGCAGTCATATATTGTAAAACAAAACGCAATATTGTTTGTCAGCCCTTTCTCAAACAGTTTGTGTTTGCCTCATTATAATCAAGTCTAAGACCTTGTAATTCTCTTTAAAAATCTAAACTACAAACAAGCACAATCACCGTGAGAGCATCATCACGGAAATGTACTTTTCGTTTTATTTTTAGAGTTCTTGTCCCTTTGACATCATAATAAGCTATTTCTGCAAGAAGTACAAAGGACAACACCAGCTTGTTCGGCTATCAAGCAATTGGAGTGCTGCTTTCCGACAAGGTCAACAGATCCAGATAAGGAAATTGTTTGCTCACAGAACAAGTGCTACAATTCACAGGTTGCAGGCAGCTTCCTTCTAAATTCAACCCAAGCTGATTGTTTCCCCTCCCCCCACCAGCTGTGACAACATATTCATTGCACTGTCCCCAAGAGTTTATAAATCAAATGCTAGCAGGAACATGACTCAAAGCAAACACATATGCTGAGTTGTAGCAGAATAATCTTTAAAGGAAAGCACTCACGAGAGGCATGGGCAGCAGTGTCAGTGTGGCTGGCTCTGGCAAGCTGCAAACATATTACAGAAGGTTTCCCACTGGAATATTTACAAAAAGGGGACCAGATGGTGAATTCTGTAGCAAGATCAGCACATAAATTGCACAGACGTCCTAGGATTCTAGCCCGGCCCTTATCAGGTCAAGACATTTTTAAAAAGTGTGGGAAAAATGTGTTTTTTCAGCATTTTCATTTCTAAGGTGGAGAAAAATCATAGGTTTTGCATGCAAAAATGGTTAAGTAATTTTATTCACTTAGTGGAACATCTTTCAATTTTTCTTCTTCACTTTAATCTTCCACTTTCTTATATTTTTGCTTTCTGCTCCTTCCTAGTAGATTTCCAGCAATATGTTATAAATGAGAATCTACATGAAAGGGAAAGGTTTCACAGCTCTCTTATTCCCCTGTCTCTCAATCTCAGGTCACAAGCAGAAGAGTTTTAAAGATTTTACATACTTTGAAATCAGAGCTGCCACTCAAGTTCATAGATATTTTATGTTTAGACAACAAACAAGTAACTCCACAGTTACAGGATCAGGCCTCAAGCAACAGTATTGGTAATGTCATGGCATGATTTATCAATACATACAATGGAATACCTCCAGATGAATCATGAAATAAGCACAAAAGGTGGGAGAGGCATTGAATCCTAGGCAAAATATCATAGGGTTTAAATCCCACGCAAGAAGAAGACTGCGATGACAGAAATAGTAGTCCTTTCACAATGATGCTGTTATAGGTTCTTTTTATTCAATATTTAAATCACAGCAGCCAACGCGTTTCACCCACACTGGCTTCTTCAGGGCTGCAAATAACAATATAGACAAAAATCAAACATATTGTACAATTAAAAACATATTTATAGTTGTTATTATACTAAAGTGTACATACATATATCCCTAAACAAACCTTCATCATTAACACACAAAACCCAAATCCTGATTATAGTGAGTTAAAAGACCAAAACCACATTTCTGATGCAAGGATCACAACAAAATTGTTTATGGTTATAAAATAGCGTCTACGCAGAAGCCAACCTCTCTAACAGAGCGAGATATGTAACATTTTTCATCTTTAATGACAGTAGCAAGCAAAAAACCATTTCATGTTATGCTCATAAAAGTATTGAGCCACTGGGAATCAAGCAATGGCGGACTGAGAAGGAGGAGAAAGAAAGTAATGAGGAAGAGAAAAGAGAAAACAAGAAGAGAAAGGAGAGATGTACGCATTAAGGCAAAATGTTACCCACCCAAAATATTGGACCACGCAGTTCAAAGAAGGAGTGGGGAGTTTCCTCCCGGAGTTGTCCCAGGTCAATCCACACTGAACTAAAATTGTCATCAATGACACCAAAAAGCCTGAAGAAAAGTAGAATACAAAATTCATTAACATCCTGAATGTGAGGTAGCAAGGCTGTGTAATCCTAATGTAATCAGTTTAAGGAATCAAGGTTCACAGTATACCTGAAAAGTATTCAATCAATGAGATATTCAATCTATGAACTTCCGCGGTAACCGACCTCTTCAAGGACCAATGTAAATGTAATATAACACGGTCACTCGTGAGCCTGCACACAAAGCACATGTACAAGAAAGCGCACAACAATCAAACCAGTGCATGTGTCCTGCAAATATCATTGTACACACCAAAAAAGCCCAGATTTGCCCCTAGGTACAATAACACAATCTGGTCTCACATGGGTGTTAAAGCATACCTGAAATTATTCGATCTACGGGCCACCGTAGTGGCTGTCCTCTTCACGGAGCAGTGTAAGTGCAGTGTAGCGCGATCAATCGCAAGCCTGCAGAGAAAACATGTATGCATAGGGTACGTGAGTCAAAGAGAGTCTATATCCTATCTCTTTCATTATGCACAGTATCAACGCCAAGTTCATCCCTGGATACATAGGAGGACTCCAAAACTGCACACTAGTATATCAGCTAAAGACGGGAATAAGACTGAGCTGACATAGATAATTCAAATGCATAGATAACGGGCCGTTCTGTTGTTATATAGAAGTAACCCTCCGAACCCCCAGTTCCAAAGTCAGAATCCGACATTTGAAAACTGGACTGCTCAAGTTGCTAAAACCACTGTATAGCCGGCCATATAGTATTAGCAAGTGTCCCTCAAAAACACACAGCGCCACGTCCAAATGCAAGTATTGGAACACTAAAATACCTCAAGCAGAACAAAGACAGGTCATCTACTAATTAAAATAACACCAGAATGGGGCCCCGAAATCAGAATTTAACATTTGAAAACTGGAATGCTCAACCACGGCAGACATGTTGAGAGTACTAAAAGTCAATGAACGCACCTATTCGAGCCTAATGATATAATATATTACAAAATCATCATTAATGCAAATTAGATTTAGGAGTGTACTAAACTAAGTCCCCATATTTACGAAGTTATTAAAAAATATGAAAATACTCCTCTATGCTGTGAAATATAGAGACATGGTGGCTCGAACCCCGTAAAGGAATATAGTATAAAACCAAGCCCAATGCGTTGTGCTATTAAATAAGTTGAGTTCCTTACCTGCATAGACATGCATATATTTAATCACAAACACAGAAGTGCTGTATTATACAATAATGAAGACATAGAAATCCTACTTGGCGCCAGTCTCCATTTAGAAATGAGTAAATTTAGGAAGAACAATTTAATCTATAAGGTATGTTGTGTATATGGCAATATGAGCCCAAAGCATCAAACAAGAAGTTGGCGGGGCACGAACCCTGCCAAAAAAGGATCTCAGAATACCCGACGCAGTATGCTGTGCTATCTATATCCATATACTTCAAGGTCACTAACTAACTATTTCTTAGTATGTATGTTACCAATTCATAACACACAAATCTGTGAGTAGCCATTTACCAGTTAGAATAACCCCAGCATGGAGTATCACCCCTACAGCGCATCCGCCAACATCTTACCTTTTCAAACAGCCCTCCAAGAGAAGCCCTGCACGTCGAGTGTTTGCCACGAAATGTCAAACAGTATTTGTCAAGGTATATATAGCCAAGCTGATTGAATAACCCACTACAGCTGTGTCCTTAGCAGTGAACAAAAAGGCACTAGAACGCCAACCACGGCAGACATATTAAGATTACTAAAAGTCAATGAACGCGCCTATTCTCGAGCCTAATGATATAATATATTACAAAATCATCACTAATGCAAATTAGATTTAGGAGTGTACTAAACTAAGTCCCCATATTTACGAAGTTATTAAAAAATATGAAAGTACTCCTCTTTGCTGTGAAATAGAGACGTGGTGGCTCGAACCCCGTAAAGGTATGTAGTATAAAAACCAAGCCCAATGCGTTGTGCTATCAAATAAGTTGACTTCCTTAACTGCATAGACATGCATATATTTACTCACAAACGCAGAAGTGCTGTATTATACAATAATGAAGACATAGAAATCCTACTTGGCGCCAGTCTCCATTTAGAAATGGGTAAATTTAGGAAGAACAATTTATTCTACAAGGTATGTTGTGTATATGGCAATATGAGCCCAAAGCATCAAACAAGAAGTTGGTGGGGCACGAACCCTGCCGAAAAAGACCTCGGAATACCTGACTCAATATGCTGTGTTATCTATATCCGTATACTTTGAGGTCACTTGCTAACTATTTCTTAGTATGTATGTTACCAATTCATAAACACAAAACGTCATAGAGACTGTGTGTCAGACAATCTTCACCAACAGACAAAAAACTCAATGACTATTTCCTCATGAGTCTCTATATTTCACAGCAAAGAGGAGTATTTTCATATTTTTTAATAACTTCGTAAATATGGGGACTTAGTTTAGTACACTCCTAAATCTAATTTGCATTAATGATGATTTTGTAATATATTATATCATTAGGCTCGAATAGGTGCATTCATTGACTTTTAGTAATCTCAACATGTCTGCCGTGGTTGAGCATTCCAGTTTTCAAATGTTAAATTCTGATTTTGGGGCCCCATTCTGGTGTTATTTTAATTAGTAGATGACCTGTCTTTGCTCTGCTTGAGGTATTTTAGTGTTCCAATACTTGCATTTGGACGTGGCGCCGTGTGTTTTTGAGGGACACTTGCTAATACTATATGGCCGGCTATACAGTGGTTTTAGCAACTTGAGCAGTCCAGTTTTCAAATGTCGAATTCTGACTTTGGAACTGGGGGTTCGGAGGGTTACTTCTATATAACAACAAAACGGCCCGTTATCTATGCGTTTGAATTATCTATGTCAGCTCAGTCTTATTCCCGTCTTTAGCTGATATACTAGTGTGCAGCTTTGGAGTCCTCCTATGTATCCAGGGATGAACTTGGCGTTGATACTGTGCATAATGAAAGAGGTAGGATATAGACTCTCTTTGACTCACGTACCCTATGCACACATGTTTTCTCTGCAGGCTTGCGATTGATCGCGTTACACTGCACTTACACTGCTCTGTGAAGAGGACAGCCACTACGGTGGCCCGTAGATCGAATCATTTCAGGTATGCTTTAACACCCATGTGAGACCAGAATGTGTTATTGTACCTAGGGGCAAATCTGGCCTTTTTTGGTGTGTACAATGATATTTGCAGGACACATGCACTGGTTTGATTGTTGTGCGCTTTCTTGTACATGTGCTTTGTCTGCAGGCTCATGAGTGACTGTGTTATATTACATTTATATTGGTCCTTGAAGAGGTCGGTTACCGCGGAAGTTCATAGATTGAATATCTCATTGATTGTATACTTTTCAGGTATACTGTGAACCTTGATTCCTTAAACTGATTACATTAGGATTACACAGCCTTGCTACCTCACATTCAGGATGTTAATGAATTTTGTATTCTACTTTTCTTCAGGCTTTTTGGTGTCATTGATGACAATTTTAGTTCAGTGTGGATTGACCTGGGACAACTCCGGGAGGAAACTCCCCACTCCTATGAACTGTGTGGTCCAATATTTTTGGTGGGTAACATTTTGCCTTAATGCGTACATCTCTCCTTTCTCTTCTTGTTTTCTCTTTTCTCTTCCTCGTTACTTTCTTTCTCCTCTTTCTCAGTCCGCCATTGAATGATTCCCAGTGGCTCAATACTTTTATGAGCATAACATGAAATGGTCTTTTGCTTGCTACTGTCATTAAAGATGAAAAATGTTACATATCTCGCTCTGTTAGAGAGGTTGGCTTCTGCATAGACGCTATTTTATAACCATAAACAATTTTGTTGTGATCCTTGCATCAGAATTGTGGCTTTGGTCTTTTAACTCACTATAATCAGGATTTGGGTTTTGTGTGTTAATGATGAAGGTTTGTTTAGGGATATATGTATGTACACTTTAGTATAATAACAACTGTAAATATGTTTTTAATTGTACAATATGTTTGATTTTTCTCTGTATTGTTATTTGCAGCCCTGAAGAAGCCCGTGTGGGTGAAACGCGTTGGCTGCTGTGTTTTAAATCTTGAATAAAAAGAACCTATAACAGCATCATTGTGAAAGGACTACTATTTCTGTCATCGCAGTCTTCTTCTTGCGTGGGATTTAAACCCTATGATATTTTGCCTAGGATTCAATGCCTCTCCCACCTTTTGTGCTTATATATTGTATTTGAAACCAATTGTGGGTGGCTGGTTTCGGGAGGTGGGCATTGACTATCTACAAACTATATGCAACCTTGTTAGGACTGTAAAAACATTGGTAGTAGATGCAGCGAGATATACCATGCCACCGTGTCTGTATGTAATGAATCATGAAATGACAGTCAGAGTACCAACTTAACACTGGAACCAAAAAAGCTACATTACTTGTAGGCCTCCAAACCACTGCACAAATTATCACACAGGTTTATCATATGCAATCATAAATTACTCTAACAGCAGCTCAACTGTTTTTGATCAATAATTGTTATCAAAATCATGAATTCTATTTAGTTTCATTGAATTTAGTACCCCCAACAACAGCTTATGATTTGAGTCACAATAGTCCATATATGTCTGGAAAAGCAGCTTTTCTTATTTAGTAATAACACATTTGGCCCCAATCATGTTTTTCATTTTCATTGGGTTCTTTACATGTACCACTGTTCCCTATAGGTAGATATAGCCACTCGTTGCCATTTGGCAATGTATCAACCTCAAATGTTAGGGTTGCTCATCATATTCTAGTAATGTCATATGCCGGAAGTGAGCACCTTTAATGTCAAGGATGGCAACAATTTATCAGACATGGACACAGGAATAGGTACTACCATGTCTAGTATGCCAACAACATGGCAAGACCAGCCCTTATTCTGTGATAGCCACTTTGATGTCACAGATGGCCACTTGTATAATGGCAATGGCCACCATGTATGTCAGTGATGCCCACAATAGTCCAAGGATGGGCACCAATATTCCAGGGCCATCATTATGCCAAAGATGGCCACAAAATGACAAGAATAGCTGTCATGCTTGGGGTTGGCTCAATCATATCATACATTCTAATAATATGCCAAGAATTCTCATTTTTTCTGGGACACTATTATGTCAGAGATGAGATACATACTGCCAAGAATGTCAGCAAGAAGCCAAGAAAGGTCACCAACTATATACAACCCAAATTAGCTTGCCTTCTTACGGTCCTCCATTATTTCTCCTTGAATTGGAAATACCAAAAAATACCACTCTCTTCAGGCAACTTTAATCTGATCACTCAGTTTCCAGCACTTATGCCTCTCAACTCACTCACATGTCAAATCACTCAGCTTTTTCTTATTGCCATTATCACTGACAAATGAACCATCCGTAATACCCCCCACCCTTATGATCACCCTATTACTCACCTGACTCTTAAACTTTCACTGACTCCTCCCTCCTTCTACCATGTAAGCATTACTTATAAAAAGCATAATCTATCTAAAAAAATCCTAGAATTTAATCAGAAAATGTTAAACTGGCCCATCTCCTATCTGACTTGACACTGCCACTCCATGAATCCTCTATTGACCCAATTCTCCTTAATATCACCTAAGTGAACTCCATTTGAACATGAACTAACCTATCAGGAGCAACATCTGACCTATTACCCCATGGAGAAACTAATAGTTCTGTATCCAGTGGTGTGACACATTTTCAAGGCCTGTAACATTCCCCACTCTCTGGCTTCTATCTAGTATTTTTTTAAGTCTGCGGTTGTGTGGCCTAATCTATAAAAGCTAACCTTGAATCACAACTCCCCATTCAATTATTGCTCCATTCAGCACCTTCCATGTTTCTTCATAACTCTCAAATGGATTGCATTCAATGAACTCTCCTCATATCTCACCTCTCTCACGTTATTCAGTGCACTGCAACTGGGCATCCACAATAATGTTTCTACTGAGGCAATAACTTCACCAACACCACCACTCTCTGTGACCAAAGCCTTGCTCAATACTCAACAGAAGTAAGCTTGATATTGTAAGAACGTATTAAAGTCTCCCCCAATGTGTCTTCTCCGCCTTGATTAAGTAAGTGATATCAGAATAATATACAACCTTCCCCCATCATTTATTTGCCACATCCCACCAACCACAAACAATTAGGATGGTTCTCTGCCCGACTGGGTCCACTTTATATCACTCACACTGGTGTTTGAAACTATTCATGGTTTGGTGCTTGGATACTTTCCTGCACTATTTGCTCAGCCCACTACAGCTCAGTTATTAAGATGAGTCAACCTCCATCTTCTAGCTATATCCTAACTCCCGTCTTCTTCTTTGGATTTCAGGCCAGGCTTATTATTTTGCCCACTAACTTTTAATGTTATTCCCAAACAGCTCAGAGGGGCTGCATCCATTGCTGATATTAAACTGACCCTGAACCCAGACTCCTTCAATCATGAATTCGCTCAAATATAGTGAATACATTTTCTTTGTCAAGTAGCCCATAGCTTTTCTTTCATTTTTATTTAGTTTGCCTCATTCTACAACACAACATGCTCATTATGCCTTGCCACATTTTAACCATATGTGCCATCACATATTCTACATGTAACCACTCAGCTCTATATTTTAACTTGTGCACAACTGTGTCACTGTATACTGAACATCTGTTGGAAGAACTTTGAGATCTGAATAAATGCAATAAATGTAATGATCAATGCCAGGGATGTGTACTTTCTTTCAAATGCAATAAATGTAATGATCAATGCCAGGTAAGTGCACTTTCATTCTGAGAGTGTCAGCAATATACCAATAGTGATCGTAGGTGAGAGCCACCAATATTTAAGGGCTTAGCACCATGACAGAAAACCAATAATATGTGAAGAACTGCATTAAATCAGTGGCACCAGCATGGCAGGCTAATATGTGACTATGTTGCAGTCGAAATGTGGACCTAACCCGATATATCAACCACTATTTTGCCTAGCACTCCATCATCAAGATAAGTGTATATTTACTATTCTTAACTTCACATCCACTTACATACACTCTCCTTGTGATGTAGTGATAACATTTCTTTTGATGAGATGCAATACATTTGTAGATTGATATTTTGACCACAATTTAGTGGTAGGACTAGGCATGACAAGGATGAGTTCCATATTGGCAAGAAAGGATACAATGGGTCTGATTTGTATGTTGGCAGTATGTATACTTTGTTGCAACAGCGACGGAGTATGCACATCACCAACATAATAGTCTGCCTGCCAAATCTATATGCGGGCGGATCCTAGGTTTGGCTATGGCGGTGACTACTTCTTTATGATTGGCAGACATATCGCCATTTTTTTACTGTTCGTTACAGATAACTCCCATGGCAAGGGGAGCATTACTTTTTTTATTTTCAAAAAGAAAATCCTGTTTTGGGATTTTGTTTATAAAAATAAAAAAAAATACGGTTTGGTGCAAAACTGCATCAGGCTGATGTAGCCTTTTACCAAACAGCAATATGCATTGACAGTAAGCACTGTGCTGGCGATTCATGCTAATGCATGATAAATGACCGCCTGCTTGGCGATCATTTATAAATTTGGGGGATGGTTCCTCTGCAATGGAAACAAAGTAACTTACTCTGTCCCCATGGCAGAACGACGGGCCGTCTGTCAAAATATAAATCAGGCCCAATAAGTCAAGAATAGCCAGCAATAATAGATGGATGCCCAGAATTTGCAACAAATGTTCAGTTTTATGTTAAAAGGACAAGTAAGGACATAAGGACTGTTAGACCTGACAGCCTTAGGGTGGTATTCCCCCCAACTTTTTGACTTCCTTCTCCACTTTTTCTAACCTCATTTTTGCTGGCCTTAGGACTCTGAGCACTTTACCAGTGCTAAAATGCATGTATTATCTCCCTAAAACATGGCAATATTGTCTCATCCCCCATTGGCATATTTAATTTACTTATAAGTCTCTAGTAAAGTGCACTACTGGTGTGCAGGGCCTGTAATTTAATACTACTAGTGGGTCTGTAGAACTTATTGTGCCACCCACTTAAGTAGCCCTCTAACCATGTCTCAGGCATGCCATTGCAGAGCCTGTGTGTGCAGTATAAACAGCCATTTCGACCTGGCAAAATACTGCTTTTGCCAGGCCCAAACATTCCCTTTTTATACATATAAATCCCCCCTAAGGTAGGCCCTAGACAACCCAGAGGTTGAGCTTTGTGTATTCCCCTTAGATAGCCGCACATAATGGGAGCTTAGGTGTGACTTGATGGGCTATCCTGGCAGGATGGGAGTAAGAAGCTGGACTCAGCCTCACTTACACCTTAATAGGCTGTGTCCTGTCCCCACACAAAGGGCTGCATACCCCCTGTAGTGAGTCTGGAGCCAGGACAAGGGAGGACTTCTGTATACTTCAAAGACCTGTCTTAGAAGTCTTCCCCACTTTAAAGGCATGACTTGGTATACGTACTGGATTCTCACACCACCACTTCAGCACACCTCTAGACCTGTGGATAGTCTACCAGGAAGGAGGACTGTTGGGCTGCTGAAAGGACTGTCACTCTGCTGGACTGGAGGGCTAGTCTGCTGGTGTCCTGATCTGAGCTTCAGGGACATAACAGACTCCCCAGAGCTCCTGGACCCGTCTTCAACGTGTTCCTGACCCCCAAGAGGCACCTCTGAGGTCTCCTGGGCCCTTTGTGTGGTTGTCAAGCTTTTAAAGTCAAGCTTTTAGGCTCTTTGCGAATGGGCCCGTTCACATCACCACAACGCTGCTCGCAAAAAGCATCAGCATGAGCAGCCGCATGTTTGTCTCTTCGCACAGCAAGCATCATCCGCCGGCATGGATTGCCACTGCAAGGCTCCAGTTCACCCATCTGCGACACCCCGGCCTGCTCTTTGCACCCCGCTGACCATCGCAAGCGACCCTCTCCTTGTTCCCGGAGAACTTTTTCCCTGCAACAGGGACTCTTGCCACGAAACTTGAGATGGTAAACTTTCAGAAGGACAAATGAGGGACTGTATCAGACCAGCGCTCCATTGTGGTTGGCTTGAACTTTCAGATTTTACCAGGTTCAGCGCTACCAGAAATAGCTGGTTGGCGTTTTATGCTTTTAGGCACTTTTTTTAATAGTTTATTCTTCAAAAATTCATAAGTCAGGTTCTACTGATTAGATATTTTCGATTTGGTCATGCTTCATTGATTAAATTAAGCTCTATTTTTCTAACCTGGTGTGGAATATTTTTTGTGCAGTATTTTCACTGATTTACTCTTTGAAGTGCTGCACAAATACTTTACACATTGCCTCTAAATCCTTATCACTAAAATCCAATTGATATGTTTTTTTGTAAAACCTTTGATTTCAGCACATCTACCCCATACTTTTGAGCCACCTCCACAAATTTTTCATGTGTTCCTGGCCTCTCAAATAATATCCTTTCAAATGAATTGTTATTCATCATCACAGTATTTCGCTTACCTCTCTGGACTAATAGTTCCAAATATAATTTCCTCTAATTCCACTTTTAGCCAACTTATGACTAAACTACTAATCGTGATATTTTTGACCTTTTTACAGTCTTTTCCTGCAGTTTTCTTTGCTCTAGCTATTGGAGCTATATTCCTAATCCAGTCATCAAGTTCCTCTGGGGTAGGCCCTATGGATGTATTCATGACTCCACCGTGGGACTCCCCACAAATGTCCCTTAATCGTTGTGCAACAGGTGTCTCTAATCTTTGAGTTCCCATTTGTAATACTTTCCCTGCTATAGCCTGTGGACCTCTATTTGGTGTTTTGGGAATTTTTTCAGAGGTACTAATCAATGAGTCTGATCTCTTCTCCATTCTGGGTATTACCCTCTCACTGGTTCCCACTTCACTCCCTCGTGTCACAACATTTTGTCTTGCAGATGGCACATTCAGATTCACTAGCTCTCTACTTAATTCATGTGAGGTGAGGTTCATTCCCGATAATCCAGTAGGTATTGTCATAGCATGTACTTGCGATGGTCCTCTTCCTGACTGATATAAAGGAACAACTGGACCTACAGTAACTGTGATGGATAGAGCGTCTGGACCATTGGTCATGGCAAAATTATTAAATTCTACTTCTTCAGGGGTCTGTGCTTTGGTCAAAAGAGATTTCCAGAAGCTGACCCAGAGGGTAAAGGTGGTGCATCTGGTGTCATTTCCACAAACGGGTTAGTCCCTGAATTTGTGTCAGAACTGGTAAAATTCCGTTGGGTTCCTCAGGCGCAGTACCCTCAAGAAGCCCACCTTCCAGCAGCCTTGACTCAAGCTTAACTGCACTGAGTATCAAAGTGGCTAGACGGGGGGGAAGGGAATTAGGGAGGGTACTG
Source organism: Calotriton arnoldi (assembly GCA_963921515.1). Classification (NCBI taxonomy): domain Eukaryota; kingdom Metazoa; phylum Chordata; class Amphibia; order Caudata; family Salamandridae; genus Calotriton; species Calotriton arnoldi. The sequence goes on along the minus strand of CAWUFW010003077.1, from coordinate 58,956 downwards.
CGGGGAGGGAGACCTGTAAAAGAAAAGCAGGTTATGCATAGAACAGTTGTTGTGTACGTCTTCTGAGGCTTCACTGGCAATTTCTGTTCCTATAATTCTCAAGGATACAATGTTATGGCTAAACAACCATATTTCAAAACGAACTACACATTCATATAAAGAGCCACTTGGCTTTAGACACGTTTCCATAATGATGTGCTTTAACCACTGTTAAATATCACAGTGGTACTTCCAACAACCTTTTTGCAATACACAACACATTACATATGCTAATGAGGCAGATTAATATTCAAATGCCCAAGGGAGCGCTTCAGCGCTATGTATCAGAGTTCAAATATGCAAATGTCCAGGAAGCCCATCAGCGCGATGCACTGAGTCCAAATATGCAAATGTTCAAAGAGCGCTTCAGCGCGATGTGACACAATGCCAAAGTCATCAGGTATGCAAATCCCCCCAAGAGCGCTTCAGCGCGATGTGCCCAAAATGCCAGAGTTATCAATATGTAAATGCCCAAAGAGCGCTTCAGCGCGATGTGCCAAGTTGCCAAAATCACCAAACATGAAAATGACCAAAGAGCACTTCAGCCCGATATACAAAATGCCAAAATCACCAACCATGTAAATGACCAAAGAGCGCATCAGCGCGATGTACAACAGTGGCAAAATCACTAAACATGTAAATGACCAAAGAGCGCTTCAGCGCGATGTACAAAGTGCCAAAATCACCAAACATGTAAATGACCAAAGAGCGCTTCAGCGCGATGTACAAAGTGCCAAAATTACCAAACATGTAAATGCTCAAAGAGCGCTTCAGCGCGATATGCAACTTTCTTTCAAAATGCAAAATAACAAAAACAGCAAATAACAAAAACAGCACGTAGTTCCTTTCACTATGCTGTTGGTTAAGAAAGGAACGATCCTACCTGATTGTAGCTGAGAGAGGATCTACAACCTGGGAAAAGAAAACAGAAGTCTCCTTGCTGCAACCGGAATCTTCTTTCAGCAACCGGAGAACAGGAACAGCTGTTGCTCAAGCTCAGGGTTCTCAATAACCAGCAATGAGAACAGGGTGTGGCTACTATTTAAAGGGCTCAGGAAGAAGCTTCCAGATTCCAGCTCACAGGTAAACTACTGGAGCTGAGTAGGGACAATAGGCCTTGATAACATCATAGTCTGCAACAAGCATTGGCACAGACAAATAGCAAAGTCACAACAAGCATTGGTAAAAACAATAGAAAACAGTAAACAGGTGCCAGACAAGGTGCACCAAGAAACTGATGTGGCAGAATCATGACAATTTGTCTGCTCTTCATTATAAGGGACCATCTTTCTCAGTGTATATACCCAATTCCCTAACCAGGTACAAGTGTGATATCTTCTCACCAGGGATATATGCAAAGCTGGCGTACCTTCGGGAGCTACAGGAACCTCCTCCCTAGTAGGAATAGGCTCATTTCTATATATCAGAGCCCTCAATCGCTTAAAGAATTTCATGATTTCCTCTTATAATACAAATCAATCTTATTTCTAAATGCTTTACTTCTGTATTATCATTTCAACTTCCAATCACTGTGCGATCTCAACTACCAATCCCAGCGCAGTTTCACACCAACTGCCCTATCGCAGCACGGCACTCTTATGACATCAGTCCAATTCCCCACAATGACTGACCCTCCCTTTACAATTCTATTTCTTTTCTTTTCTCTTTCTTCTTTTCTTCACCAAATGATTTATCACAAAACAGCATTAAACATAAGGCAACTCTTGTCTGCTCCACTAAAAGAAATTATAGATCCTCATACAACCAGAACATTTTTTTCCAATCTCTACCAGTAAAACCTCGGCCATCGCGATTTTACTTCTTTGAATAAACATCTTTAAGATTCCGCCCACTCCACTCTGGGAAGAAATCCCAACAATTTTCATTGTCACACTTTCACAAAGTTCCCTTCAGTGGTGGCACTGGTGACAACGTCTCACGCACAGCACCCTCGAAACAGCAAAAAAATGTACTCATTGTATGCCACACTTGAGACCCACCTGAGCGTGTATATCCCGGGATCTTAGGCCATGTTGGAGCCGAATTCAACTTCAATACAACGCATACATACAAATTTCACAATAAGACCGAACACTTCTGTGATCACAATTTCACACTCCTATCTATACCTTCATCACCTAGTCTTGTCATTTCTTCGTTGTCAGAATGAACATTTGGTCAGAGAGGCTAACTGAACCCTAAACTACAAAGGAATCTATATGACAAACATCCCCCTATATCCCAGTTTTAACAGTCAATACAAAACCATCCTCTGCTACCAGAAAACTGATGCAGCGTAAAGCTCACTAAAATCTGTCCACACACACAACAAACTCAAATCACTAGGCCCATTTTTAAACATACCAATTACCATTGCTTAGGTCCTCTGATAGATCTTTTTTGTTGACCTGAAAGAGACTAGAATACTCAGGGAATTAAACAATTATTCTATGAGGACCTGGAATAGATAATTTCTAACACAAACTTAACATTCAATCAGAGTAAAACTTTCTTCAGCCATGAATATATATTCCTTGAGACAGAGTAAATCACCAAAAGACTGAGACAGAATCGATAGAGATAATTTACTAAAAACATTTATCCAGTGCCTCAAGTTGTATAGCAAGGGCAGAACCACAATTTAGAATCAAATTTAATAACAACTTGTTAATGCAAGTAACTACACAGTACATCACAGATTATCTGCAACAACAGAGAGTTTACCTACTAAACATGAAAAGAATTACAGGTTTGGTTATTGATCATACAAACCAAAGCAAGGTAGTTGAGTGCCACAGCAGAAGTGAGATAACCTCTCAGCCGAAATGTTATTTTCCCACACACATTTGCCAGCCGGCAATAGCACCGGATGGAGTCGCAGTTCTCAGTTCATTAAAGTTTATTCTACCAAGAACGAGTGGAAAAGGGACATATGAAAGATAATCAAGACAAGGCTACATGCGTAGAAATAAAAAGTCTGTCCGACAGCATGCCAGTTATGGAAAGAAGAGACAGCCAGCCAGCCCCCAAATCATCCAATAGTTTTCCAGGTTTACACCCCTTAACGGATCAATTCCATCAGTCCATGGGGTTTCATTGGTCATTCACGCTGGGCTGTTAAGTTGTGATCAGTAAAGTAGACAAATCCGGAAGAATTTGGGGGCCTATTACGATGGCGGTCGGAGGCACCACTGCGGTGCTGTCGGTGGCGGAAAATGCTTTTTTCCACACGCCAGCAGCGGATCTCATGCCCGCCATATTAGGATGGCCAAACGTAGCCCATTTCCCGTCCGGTGCAGTGCGATGCTAACCGCCATCAAAGTGCGCCCGCTACCGCGGCGGTGGGAGCCAATGGAGACTCACCGCCGTGCGGAATGACGTCCCGACCGCCGTACAAATCAGGATGCCCCAAACAGCCAGTCGCACCGCAGCGGAGAAACCGCCCAACCTGAGACGGCGGATGCATCACAGCGGAGCGCTAAACCTGATCCCCGGTCCCAACCGCCCGGTCCCGAGCGCAATGGACCCAGCTTTGCACGTCTTCCCGGCGCTGTACCTGATACATCACCAGCAACTCATGGCCCGTCGCGGACGACGCCGCAGGTACGCAACACAACTCCGCACACAACCACAACACACAACGCATGGGCTGAACTAGGGTTCCTGTCCACACCAGACACCCTGGTGGGGACAGGAACACATCCACAAGTGTACCCACACATGTCCTACCTGTCACCAAATCCCCCCTCCGCATCCAGGTCACCCATCCACCGCGATCATGAAGTAATGTCCCTGTCACGTCACCGCAGCGTTGAAAACGCGGGAAAACATGCGCACAATGCAGAAGGCAGGGCCAGCGCCAGGCATGGGTAGTGCACAAAGACCACAGGGCCACACCTCCACCCCCACACACCAGGCCCCCCCATGAATGGACATGCCATGTGCCCCTCTTGTGCTCCCCCATGCACAACAACAAGCCAGGTGAACCCACACCCTGCACCACACACCAAACAACTAGGGAGACAGCCACAGCAGGAGTGGCTGCAGAGGAACACACAGCACAGAAGCACAGGGCCAGGGCAACCCACACACCACAACAACACTACACACATGGCAAGAAAACTGAGTCCAAGCAGAAAATGCACACACACACAGATAATGAACAATCACTCCACTGGACACACAGCCTGCCAAGTCACACAGACATACCCCACACTGACACACAGCCACATACACAGACCACATGCCAGCAGCAATGGAGTACAACAAATAGGAAAGCTAAAGTGAGGTGCCCACATTTGGAAGGCCAAGGAGCCAACTACCAAGCATGTGTACATCACATGCAAGACAAGGAATATATAAGAACACCCTCAGCCCATCAAATCACACATGGCTGTCACAGTGAGTGAAGTCAAATCACAGTCACCTCAGTGCAACAACTCAGGGAGACAGCAAGGCAACCCATGGATAGGCACAGGCATGAAAGGAAGGCCCTGAAGTCAAACAGTGAACAGCCACACATATGTATCCAACTACTTGACAGGAGCATGTCAGCAGCACAACACACAGGGCCCATTGACACACTCCATGACTGTCAAACACAAGTAGGAATCCTCACACATACCCCCCATCACACCTGCAACACACAACACCAGTGCCAGACACACAGAAGGGTGTCAATAAAGTACAGTCAATACACAGACAAACAATCACACTCCCTGGGGGCACACACACACAGGGATGCCAGAACCAATGTCTGCACAAAAACAACAGCCAAACACATAACTCAACTAAAACACACACAGAATCACAACAAGACCAGACATGAACTGTGCAGCCAAACTGTGGAAAGGCAATGGGAGCACAGACAGAACAGGAGTGCACAACCCCATCAGTCATGAACAATGCACAGACAACATACCACAACACAGACAAGAAGTGCACCATCACAAAACAATCATGGACACAAACTGGTAGAAATGGGCCTACAATGACACACAGACAGACATACCACACCACCCATCAAGTCAACATGATGTCACAGTGTACTACATGCCTGCACATGCACAAGACTGACAAGAGACAGCTCAGATATGAGAGGAGAAGACAACAAGGACACACCTAACACAAGCACAGGAACTAGAATAGACCTAAGTTCATGTGACAGACACACAAGTAAGGCACACCACACTGGCAACTCACATCTGAATGAAACACACCACACCAACAAAACACACACACTGACATGCAAATAGAACACCACACACAGAGCATCTGTCACCTGCAAGAGACAACACAGCCCAAACACTGCACACAGCCACATCAAACACACAACAGAAGCACATGCCAATAAATCACATTGCAAACACAGCAGGGCATCAGGGGAGGCACACCAGGCAAGGACAAGGCAACATACACCCACAGCACTGCAAGCACACCAAGCAGTGTGTGCACACCAAACATACCAGTGACACACCATGAACACCCACAACAACAATCAAAACAGCACACTGACAACATCACACTCAGGAAGTGAAGCAGTACCTCAGCAAACACACATACACCTAACACAACACCCACAGATGCACAAGTCTGGGACACCAAAGTGGAAACAACTTGACCAGAGGACTGTGCAGCACAAACAGTTGAACTGCATATGAGCAACCATGACTGCTAAACAGTACAAGAAAATCACATATAACCAATAGGGAAAATGTCCTGAGTGGCACATTGGTCCTGTGCAACGATCTGCACCACAAAGCACAGTGTGACAAATGAAGTGATGGGGAGGCACACACACAGGCAAACCAAGGGGACAGCTGACATGAAAGTGAAGTGGTGTGTACGTCAGTAGTAGACATGGCAGGAGTGTACCATACACAAATAGATGGAGTGCAGACTCACAATGGGTAGGCATCTGAAGCACAGTTAGGGGATGGTATGACCCCACACACCACATGCCATACTGGAGACAATAAAGCCCCATGTGAGAGCAATGCATGAGAAAACACACCCACAATGTCAGTGTGGCTGAGCAGGGATGCACAGTGAGTACAAACAGCATCAAGACACATGGATGATCAACAAAACACAACACTGACTTGCCAGTCACATACTCTGCATACTCACAATTGCCAAAAACAACAAGTAGGAGTCAGCCAGAACTGCAAGGACACACCAACACACTGCACAGTGCACAACATATAACACACACATGTGCACACAATCACAGGGCTGAACAATTACACAAACAGGCACCCTACTCCTGGGTGACATGTGTGTAGTTGACATTGCAGGTGCACACACACATCAACACTCACGACAAAGTCACCCCCTCCACACTGCACACTTCCTGACCACTCAAGTGCACACATTGAAAGTAACCCATGTGACTAGGATGACTGACTATCACAAGATGACTATACACCTACACTGCTGGGCACACATAAAGTAAGATCACACATACATGATGACCCTGGCCAGCCTGCCTGCAATCCTGTGGCTAGAATCCCACTCTGTGCTGGCAGTGCATCCTAACATGACATATGTACAAGTTAGCAAACCTGAACATAGAATAATTAGGATAACAGTAAATCATCACAAACAACCATCAGTGCACCCCCAAGCCTCAGAGTCAAGTAGAACCAAAGTGCCTCTCACCACAGCCAAACTCTGAAATAGTGTAACTAGCAACTGGCAACGTTAAAGTGGCATACATAGCATGTGTCACATCAAACCATACCCACAAAGAAAACCCTTTATTTAGCAAGGAGACTGACAAAGCAGACAACAGGAGCAACTGTCTTTATTACAAATATCACAGATAGGCATAAAAAGTAGACAAGAGCAAGGCCAGTGGCCAGTCCAAACAGCAGAGTAGGTACATGAGAAGCTGCACAGGGAATGGGCAAACACAGCAATGTACAGCAAGGCCAGTGGCCAGTCCAAACAGCAGAGTAGGTACATGAGAAGCTGCACAGGGAATGGGCAAACACAGCAATGTACAGCAAGGCCAGTGGCCAGTCCAAACAGCAGAGTAGGTACATGAGAAGCTGCACAGGGAATGGGCAAACACAGCAATGTACAGCAAGGCCAGTGGCCAGTCCAAACAGCAGAGTAGGTACATGAGAAGCTGCACAGGGAATGGGTGAGACTGTACACAGTTATGGGCAGCAACACAGCTAGGGGGATAACAATGGGCAGTACAGGCACCGCTGTGGGAGAGACAGGTGTGTGAGGGGGATTTAGCCTCAGACTTGTCTGTCAGTCTGACTGGGAGCTGGCTGAGTGTTGGGGCCAGTTGGAGGACTGGACCTGGGAGAGAGCGGACCAGCTGAGCTTGAGTCATCAGTGGCTTTGGGAGCCGGAGGGCTGCTCGGACCGGGAGGTGTGGTGGCCCGTGGAGGCGGAGATATGCTGCCATGAGACAGTGTGGGAGGGAGAATGTGGAGGGGTACCTTTCCACTTCTTGGGGATTCGATATGGAAGTGTGGTCTTGGTAGGAGTGGGAGGTGGGGCGGCCACAACAGGCACACTCACCACCAAAGCTGTATCAGGTGCAGACGGTGGCCCTCCCTCTGGGGACATGCTGGATCCAGCTGTTCGCTTGGCCTGGCCTTGCCTTTGCCCCGCCATCCCCTGTTTACCAGGTTTTCCCCCTACAGCGCCCGCATTTTCCTGCTTCACAGGGCTTTGGATGGGAGTTGAGGTTGTGTGTGAATCTGCCTTGGAGCCCTTCTTATGTGTACTTTTAGCAGGCACCACCTTCTCAGCGGACACGGAAACTGTCTGCTTGTGCTTGCAAGATGCTTTTGGGACAGGAGAGTCCTTGGCTGGGGATGCTTCTGAGGCATGTGACCCTGAGGTCTGCTTCTTGGCTTTGTGGCCCTTGGTGTCGCCTGACGGGCTTATGTCTTTGCGCTCTGGGGTGGCTTTAGTTTTCTGTGGGGATGGTGTCTGCGCCCTGGACAGCTTGGGCTGTTGCTGCTGTGTGCTGCGTGTGCTGTATCTTGACCTTGAGGTCTGTTGTGCGTGGTCACTATCGTCCGATGTGGCCACTGGCACAGGGGTGGACAAAGGGACTGGAGCTGGACTGCGAGATTGTGCCAGTTGAAGGGCTGCCGTCACTGCGGAGGACAAAGACTGTACAGTCCGGTGTAGCCCACCCACGTCTGAATGTATGCCCTCCATGAAAGCAACCACCTGTGCCAACTTTTTTTCGTGGTCTATGAAGGCATTGAGGAGAGCTGTCTGGCCCACACACAGCTGGCGCAAAAGGTCCACAGACTCAGCACTGATGGCAGCAGGGGGGACAGGGGCAGGGGCAGCGGTGCCTGGGGTGAAGGACACTCTTCCCTGCTTACTGGTGCGAACACGGGCAGCAACAGTGGAAGTAGCTGGGAGGGTGGGCACTGTACGCTGTGTGGTGGAAGAGGAGGCAGAGTCCCCATCCCCTGTGCCCGCCAACATGGATGCGCCACCGCTGGCGTCAGATGACGTTGAGCTTTGCGTCACTGGCTTTGAATCCTCCAGCAGACTCCTGTCCCCCTCCGAGGCGCTCGTCACATCTGTGTTACTGGGCTCGTGTGCAGCTGTTGTGCTTGACGCCTCACCACTGGTGTCCGTCCCCTGTCCTTCCGTGCCCACGGGAGATGCTGCATGAGAGAGAGAGATGTAGGGTCAGTTCATTGGCATCAACCGAACAAACATATGCAAGCAAAGCATCACTGAAGATGAAGAAATCTACATGTTGCACACCACCCTGTGCTATGACATTGTGCACCCTCAATTTTGAACTCAAACAGTGCGTGTAAACAAGAAAACCAGGCATAAGTGAGCCATGTGATGACCACACAGAACAATATCCTGCCGGTGGCTCCGTTTAACCAGACACACAAATAGCTCTGAGCACACATAGGGCCCTGATGTGGGCAAGGATGAACCCCACAACATGTTGCCACTGTCATATCTGGATGGAGCAGAAGGGGACAACACAGATACAGACTCCAACATAACAGTCCACAATGGCCATGAGCTCATGCCATCCACCATGTTGTACTGTGGGGCACAAGTACTGTAGCACATTGGCATCAGATGTCTAAGCCTCACAAATCTGAGGTTAGGCAATGCACGCATTGATGAGAGCACACTCAGATTAGGCACACTGCCGTTCCCTTCCATGTTATTTCTCAGGCTACCCCAGTGCAGACGATACCTGAAGCCCACGACTCAGAATGCAATGTCAATGCTCAGTTCTCAAATCACACTAGGAAGTACAGGTAGGGCAAATGCATTACAGCTGCACCCAGCACAGAGGCCACTCACAAGCCACTGCATCACACTACCAACATCACATAGCCCAGCGCTGTCCCAGGCTGTGAACACATGCAGCCAATCACAGCCAAAGTCACCCTTCCCAGAATACTCACCCCTAGCTTGCTGCTGATGCTCCTTCAAACGTGCATCCAGCTCAGGCTGTGTCACGGCCAAGATGCGGGCCATCAGTGGTGTCATGCTGCGCCGCGCCAACCTGCCAGTCTGAGGGAGCAGACCCAGTGTCATCTCCGCCACGTTCTTGCTCAGTCAGCAGATGTCATCCCACCTCTTGTGGCAGTGGGTGCGCCATCGGTATGAGACACCCAGAACCCGCACCTTGCATGCAATGGCCTTCCACACGGTCTTACGCTGGTGTACTTTGAGCTGCAGGCATGGGAGACAAGAGGGGGAAAACATCAGTGACACAGTGTTATGTACCAATATCTCTCAGTACAGTGGCATGATACTGATTCATACCAAATACACAGATATGTCTCACAGAGACAAGAATGCATCTCACATGGTACATCAGCATGGGAGAACAACACGTAAATGCATGCAGGTGTGAGGGTGGACACAGTACCTGCCCATCTCATACACATGCAGGATGCCAGCACATGAAGCAATGTCTAGTCTGCCCACATCTACTGTCCATCGTTAGGTAGAGCAAGACATACATTACATATCAACATATGTTGGGGGTTAGACTCACTGCGTCCAACACTGCGCAGCCCTCAATGTCCTTGCCCTGTGAATGGCTCACTGTGTCATGGAGGTCACATTGAGGGACATGATCTCACAAACCCACACCCTTCTCGCAAGGCCTGTCGTGTGCAAGCTACAGGGCTGAGATGGCTCATTGAAGGAGAGTAAGGAAAAAAAGACACATGTAACACTGTACATTCAGTGATGTGTCCTTGTCAGTTTGGGCGGTGACTGTGCAGGCCAGGTGGGCTCACACTGAGAAGGACAACAGGGACCCACACAGCCATTCACACAAGCAATCACTGTCCTGACTCCTGCATTACCAACTTGCTGCGTCACTGTATGGCTGACAAGACAATACATGTCCCTCAAATCTTGAAGTGCAGGCATGGAAACGTGGCAAATAGGCTACACACCCCTTCCCCCTGGAGAAAGCGTGCTAGGCAGTGCATGACATAACCCCACACTCGCAGGCACATACTGCAGCAGCTCAACTTCATGTGTGCCCTCCCTGCACTCCCACTCACACTGTTGAAGACTTACCATGACATTTGGGGCACCATATAGCCTTGGATACTGTGTGAGTACCTCGTCCACCAGGACCTCCAGCTCCTCGCTGGTGAAGGGACTGGCCCGGATCTTCTCAGTCCTCACCATCACTGTGGCCAGGTGACAGCAGCAGTTGGTGTTGAGGGGTGGCAGGCAGCAGTCCCTGGAGACAGCAGCAGCAGCAGCAGCAGCAGTTGGTGTTGAGGGGTGGCAGGCAGCAGTCTCTGGAGACAGCAGCAGCAGCAGTTGGTGTAGAGGGGTGGCAGGCAGCAGTCCCTGGAGACAGCAGCAGCAGTTGGTGTTGAGGGGTGGCAGGCAGCAGTCCCTGGAAACAGCAGCAGCAGTTGGTGTTGAGGGGTGGCAGGCAGCAGTCCCTGGAGACAGCAGCAGCAGCAGTTGGTGTTGAGGGGTGGCAGGCAGCAGTCCCTGGAGACAGCAGCAGCAGCAGTTGGTGTTGAGGGGTGTCAGGCAGCAGTCCCTGGAGACAGCAGCAGAATCAGGTGGTGTTGAGGAGTGGCAGGCAGCAGTCCCTGGAGACAGCAGCAGCAGGTGAGGGGTCTCAGGCAGCAGTCCCTGGAAGCTGTGGAAATGTGAGGCCACATATATAGCCCCCTGGGGCAGTTTCAGTGGTTCCAAGCTGCTGCAATTGGTGTGCCAGGTCGGCCTTGTTCAAATGCATCCAATGACCGGCCCACGGTGGCGGAGCAAGCCTTCCGCGATTTTCAAAATTGCATTAGGCTACCGCGATTGCGGTTCCCATTGGCTGCAAGGGCATGGGCATTGGCGGTGACACACCGCAGGGGCCAGGCGTGCACTACCGCGGTGGTGCATCTTTCAATTGCATCCAATGACTGGCCCCGCGATGCAGAGCACGCCTTCCGCGATTTTCAAAATTGCATTAGGCTACCGCGATTGCGGTTCCCATTGGCTGCAAGGGCATGGGCATTGGCGGTGACACACCGCCGGTGGCAGGCGGTAGCTTCCGCGATTTGGGTGCCATACATTGGTGCCTGTGACCGTGATTAGGGTGGCGGAGCATGCCAAGTGCCATTTGGCAATACATAGATATCTCTCTCTACCGCAAGTGTGTTCTAGGGATTGGTGGTGACACACCGCTGGTGGCAGGGTGTAGCTTCCGCGATTTGGGTGCCATACATTGGTGCCTGTGACTGTGATTTGGGTGGCGGAGCATGCCAAGCGCCATTTGGCAATACATAAATATCTCTCACTACCGCGAGTGTGTTCTAGGGATTGGTGGTGACACACCGCTGGTGGCAGGCGGTAGCCTCCGCGATTTGGGTGCCATACATTGGTGCCTGTGACCGTGATTTGGGTGGCGGAGCATGCCAAGCGCCATTTGCAATACATAGATATCTCTCACTACCGCAAGTGTGTTCTAGGGATTGGTGGTGACACACCGCTGGTGGCAGGGTGTAGCTTCCGCGATTTGGGTGCCATACATTGGTGCCTGTGACTGTGATTTGGGTGGCGGAGCATGCCAAGCGCCATTTGGCAATACATAAATATCTCTCACTACCGCGAGTGTGTTCTAGGGATTGGTGGTGACACACCGCTGGTTGCAGGCGGTAGCCTCCGCGATTTGGGTGCCATACATTGGTGCCTGTGACCGTGATTTGGGTGGCGGAGCATGCCAAGCGCCATTTGCAATACATAGATATCTCTCACTACCGCGAGTGTGTTCTAGGGATTGGTGGTGACACACCGCTGGTGGCAGGCAGTAGCTTCCGCGATTTGGGTGCCATACATTGGTGCCTGTGACCATGATTTGGGTGGCGGAGCATGCCAAGCGCCATTTGGCAATACATAGATATCTCTCACTACTGCGAGTGTGTTCTAGAGATTGGTGGTGACACACCGCTGGTGGCAGGCGGTAGCTTCCGCGATTTGGGTGCCATACAGTGGTGCCTGTGACCGTGATTTGGGTGGCGGAACATGCCAAGCACCATTTGGCAATACATAGATATCTCTCACTACTGCAAGTGTGTTCTAGGGATTGGTGGTGACACACCGCTGGTGGCAGGCGGTAGCCTCCGTGATTTGGGTGCCATACATTGACGTGAGTGATCGTGATTTGGGTGGCGGGGCCCTTGGTCAGCACCTATGGACACATCATGCTGTGTCAATGGCCAATGGGCAGTCATCAACAGTGCACAATGGCCACATGATTAATGGCGCATCATTGTGCACACGATGCCAGTGTAACATTTAACACACTGCTGACTACACATGCCATGTTTGTGTATGTCATGTAGTACATTGGCATGTACTCACTCACATGTCACTTGTGATATTGATGGGCATGTACACAGAACAGTGTTGTTATGGACTCTCAAATGTGTACACATGTAAATGTGTGAAAGTGCTGTGAAAATCACAGTGATGTATGTCTTAATATAGGATGTGCAGATTTGACTGTCTTGTTTTCTTGGATCATGCACACACTTGTTGTTTACGCTCAGCCTGTGGTCATTGTGTTGTTGATGTGTGCCATGTTCAACTTACGCCTGAAGGTGTGTCAGGTACAGGAGCTAGGTATGAGACAGTGGTGTTGCAGTTTTACACATATGCTGTATGAAGTACTCTCAGGCCTGGTCATGCTAGATGTGGCCATATCCCTACGTGCATTCGCATAGTCCGATGTTGTTTTGGATGTACTTGCTGTGTGAAAGGGGACAAGTGTGCGAGTAGTGTTGATGAAGGTGTCCCTACGTGTAAGCTGCTCTGTAACTCAATTGTGATGACAGTCATTGTTGGCGTTGTGTCAGTCAAAACGTAAGATGTTGTACACGTCTCATGGCGTATTGAATTGACATGTGTCCACTTTCATCTCAACTTGGAGGAGACCAAATCTGCATCGTCCCTACACAGTGCTGGCAGACATGGAGGATGAGGAGGTCATCCGGAAATTCCGTCTGGATAGAGCCACCCTCCAAAACCTATGTGCCATGTTGGAGCCCCACCTGCAGCCTCGCAGAACATATCCAACAGCTTTCACCCCAACGTCTAAGGTGATGGCGGCACTGCATTTTTTTGCCTCTTGATCATTCCAGCACACGGTGTCCAGCGCAGGTGGGATGTCGCAACGCATGTTCAGCATGGTGCTGCGTGATGTCCTGTCCGCCATGATGATATACAAGGACAGGTATATCCATTTCCCCAGGGTGCCTGAATTGGCGGCTGTGGAGAGAGACTTTTATGCCCTTGGACACATCCCCCATGTTGTTGGGGCCATTGATTGCACCCATGTTGGGCTTGTTCCACCACAGGCACGGGAGCACATTTATAGGAATCGTAAACATTTCCACTCCATAAATGTGCAAGTGGTGTGCCAGGCGGACATGATCATCACGCACGTGTGTGCCAGATTTGCAGGCTCAGCCCATGACTCATACATCATGCGGAACAGCATCGTACCACAGCTCATGGCTAATCTGCTTCCTGAGCGTGCATGGCTTGTGGGTGAGTACGAAGAGTCCAGTAGTGTGCTGTGTGTGTGACATGCTGTCCTCTGCCACAGTATAATTACAAGGTTTATCTGTGTTTCTCACACCTAGGTGACTCTGCATATCCCAACCGTCCATGGTTGCTGAGCCCACTGCGGAATCCCAGGACACCAGCTGATGTACGCTACAATGATGCCCATGGGAGGACACGTCGTGTGGTGGAGCGGACTTTTGGTCTCCTGAAGACCCGATTTCGCTGCCTTGACAAGACGGGAGGTGCACTCATGTACTCGCCCGGGAAGGTGTGTCAGATTGCAGTGGCATGCTGCATGCTCCACAACCTAGCCATTCGCAAGGATATCCCCCTGATCCTGGAGGATGATGAGCAGCCAAGGCCACCACCTGCAAACCAACCCGTGTCCAGTGATGAGGACAGTGGAGAGGAAGATGGTGTTGACCTGCATCAACAGCTCATCGACCGCTACTTCACTTGAAGGTGAGTGACAATGTACAACGGACCCATTGTCTGATGATGTTGCTGTTGTTGTGAAGGTGTATGTGAGCTTTGTGACTGCAGCCGGTTGTTGACTCAGTGGTGGCTAACAATGTTTATGGGACAGGGTAATTTCGAACAACTACAGGATGTGTATGTTGGTACTTGTTGCTCATTGTGATGTGTGCATGCTGTATTAGCTTTATGGTATGTGTTGTGTGATGTCTGTGATGCCACACCCAGACTAGTGAATCTTGTTCTGTTGTGTTTTCCTAGGTCACTTCAGTCTCTTTGCCTACATACATTCCATACTCGTGGTACATTTTGATCATGGTGAAGACTGCACATCCTGGAATAAAGACGGAGCAGAAACAACAACATGTGTGTGAGGTGTATTTATTTACAATGGTGACATATGAGGGGGTGAACATTTACATTGAGGTGATGAGTGAAGCAGTGAGTTGACAGTTATGGCACATGAGAGAATTGAGTTGTCAACACATTGATGTGGTGACCCAGTCAAACAGACAGATGCCATTCACAAGGCAGTGTGGGGAAGGACAGTCCAAAAAGTCAATGCAGTAGTGCAGAGTGTTGCCATCATGGCTGGCTCCGTGACTGATGTTTGGCAGGTGCTTTGCCACGGGATATTCCCAGGGATTTCTTGGGATGGCCCCTTCGTCGCTTGGCAGGGGGTCCTCTGCTGTAGGGCCTGTGGGGTCTGAGGACTCACCCCTCTCTGTGGCCGCAGGGGAGGATGTTGAACTGTCATCCTGCGGCACAGCAGGGGCAGGTGGAGGTGTTGTTTGTGGCGCAGGCCTGTCCCTCATTGCCGCCACTATCTGGCCCAGGAGGTCCACAATTTGTCCCATGCGGGTGTCCATGGACCTCTTCAGCCGGAGGAGCTCGCGTAAATCTTCTTCTGACCGGGCCGTTCGTCCCTGGGCCCGTTCATATGCCCCAAGGACTCTGTTTATGCTGTCCAGGGCTTCGGTACCAGGCTCTGGTTGTCTGTGAGTGACCCTGCCACTCCCACCTGCCCTGCTGCCACAGACATAGTGCCTCACCACTGCAGGCACCCGCATCCTCTCCCTGCCCTCCTCAGTTGGTGGTGTGGGGTGGTAATCTTCTTGGACAGGGAGGGTGTTGCAGGCAGCACTGGATGTGGTGGTGGTGGTGTAGGATGCACAGGCCATAACAGCAGTGGTCTGTGTAGCTGTTGGTGTTGCTGAAGATGTGGTGGGGGGACGATGGGGTCCTGGGACCAGTTGCGCTCTGGCACACCAGATGGGCCGGGTCTGAGGTCCTCGTCCTCTGAATACCGGGTGTCAACATCCGAGAGGGGGGGGGGGGGTGACTGGCTCTGCAGGTTGCTGGTGTTGTCCTCTGCAGTCAGTTCTTGGTCACCTGTGGGACAGATGGGAAATGGTCATTGTAGTGCACCCCGCAAGCTTTGTGTTAGCTGTGTATTATTCACTGTTTGTACACCACACAGTTGACTAGTCATCACATTGTTTGTATGCGCACTACTGTGCCTCCTGAGATGATGTTGAGGTACATGCATTAGTTGTCCATGGTGTGAGGTGTCATAACATACCATGCGCCACGTGCATGTTTTGTGATTACAGGGACATGTTGCCATCTAGGGACTAGCGCAACAAAGCATTTCTGTGACGCCTCTTTGTTGATCACTCTGCCCTGGCAGTCATAACATCTGAGCATGAACTGGCCATTGTCATCTCATGCATACCTTTGTAATGTCATGTGCAAATCAGAATTTGCACCGACAACCATGTTTTCTTTGTTTACATATGGTCCTTGCTGCTCTGGCCACATGGCACTTACACATGGCATTCAGTGCTGTGCATGATTGTGCACAGACTTTCTACTACATGTGAATTGGTGTGTCACACTTTGGTTGCTGTGACAGTTACATTTGCGTAGCTGTCTGCACACTGTGGGTGGCAATAGGATCTGTGTGTATTTTTGTGTGATGAGAGGGCTGGTGTTGTCATATGGCACCATGCTTTTTGGGAGGAATGGCTGTGTGCATGTACTGGCTACTTACCTGTTCTGTTTTCACATTTGTGTTGGATCTGTGTCACATCTATGTGTGTGTGTGTTGGAGGCTTCCATCCTGCTCAGGGATGGGACAGGAGGGAATAATATGTCTACCTACCTGTTAGTTTGAAGTGGACAGTGCAATGACTGACACATGCATCTGGGTGGGAGGGAGTGCTCCATCTTGATGAGCTGGGGAACAAGGGGGCATGGTGTGAGTAGTACTGCAGTCTTCCCACCCCCAAACAGCCATCCCTGTTAAGATGGCTACCTACCTGTTAGTTTGTTTGTGGTGAGACAATGGCTTCCAAATGCTTCTGGGTGTGGAGTGCTACATCCCGCTCAGGGGTGGGACAGGGGGCATGGTGAGAGTTGTTGTGCAGGCCTCCCACCAACAAACAGCCCTCCCTGTTAAGATGGCTACCTACCTGTTAGTTTGTTTGTGGTGAGACAATGGCTTCCAAATGCTTCTGGGTGTGGAGTGCTCCATCCCGCTCAGGGGTGGGACAGGGGGCATGGTGGGAGTTGTTGTGCAGGCCACCCACCCCCAAACAGCCCTCCCTGTTAAGATGGCCACCTACCTGTTAGTTTGTTTGTGGTGAGACAATGGCTTCCAAATGCTTCTGGGTGTGGAGTGCTCCATCCTGCTCAGGGGTGGGACAGGGGGCATGGTGGGAGTTGTTGTGCAGGCCTCCCACCCACAAACAGCCCTCCCTGTTAAGATGGCTACCTACCTGTTAGTTTGTTTGTAGTGAGACAATGGCTTCCAAATGCTTCTGGGTGTGGAGTGCTCCATCCTGCTCAGGGGTGGGACAGGGGGCATGGTGGGAGTTGTTGTGCAGGCCTCCCATCCACAAAAAGCCCTCCCTGTTAAGATGGCTGCCTACCTGTTAGTTTGTTTGTGGTGAGACAATGGCTTCCAAATGCTTCTGGGTGTGGAGTGCTCCATCCTGCTCAGGGGTGGGACAGGGGGCATGGTGGGAGTTGTTGTGCAGGCCTCCCACCCACAAACAACCCTCCCTGTTAAGATGGCTACCTACCTGTTAGTTTGTTTGTGGTGAGACAATGGCTTCCAAATGCTTCTGGGTGTGGAGTGCTCCATCCTGCTCAGGGATGGGACAGGGGGCATGGTGGGAGCTGTTGTGCAGGCCTCCCACCCACAAACAGCCCTCCCTGTTAAGATGGCTACCTACCTGTTAGTTTGTTTGTGGTGAGACAATGGCTTCCAAATGCTTCTGGGTATGGAGTGCTCCATCCTGCTCAGGGGTGGGACAGGGGGCATGGTGGGAGTTGTTGTGCAGGCCTCCCACCCCCAAACAGCCCTCCCTGTTAAGATGGCTACCTACCTGTTAGTTTGTTTGTGGTGAGACAATGGCTTCCAAATGCTTCTGGGTGTGGAGTACTCCATCCTGCTCAGGGGTGGGACAGGGGGCATGGTGGGAGTTGTTGTGCAGGCCTCCCACCCACAAACAGCCCTCCCTGTTAAGATGACTACCTACCTGTTAGTTTGTTTGTGGTGAGACAATGGCTTCCAAATGCTTCTGGGTGTGGAGTGCTCCATCCTGCTCAGGGGTGGGACAGGGGGCATGGTGGGAGTTGTTGTGCAGGCCTCCCACCCATAAACAGCCCTCCCTGTTAAGATGGCTACCTACCTGTTAGTTTGTTTGTGGTGTGACAATGGCTTCCAAATGCTTCTGGGTGTGGAGTGCTCCATCCTGCTCAGGGGTGGGACAGGGGGCATGGTGGGAGTTGTAGTGCTATTTGCCTGGGCACATACAACCCTGTAAATGTTGGCTACCTTTTGGGGTGTGATTCAGATGTAGTGGATGTTACATCTGTGGGACATGTGTTGGATATTGTGGTGCATATGGATATGCTTGTGCCTCTGAGATGTAGCTTTGTAGTTGTGCTGGACAGTACATTGCTGTGTAATGATCTACTTTTGTTTGTACTTACCAGCCTCCACTCCCCCGGGTATTCCTGTGAGACTCTCTGGATGCAGTATGGCAAGCACCTTCTCCTCCCATGCAGTGAATGTTCTTGGTGTAATGGGAGGGCCACCGCCAGTCCTCTGAGCCAGCTCACGGTTCTTGTTGTTCTTCTCTTTCACCTTGCTCTTGAGGTCATGCCACTGCTTCATGATCTCCTTCTTGGAGCGCGGGATGATCCCTACTGCATTGACCTTATCGACTATCCTTGCCCACATTTGATTTCTTCTGGCTAATGGTGTCTGTTGGACCAGGTTACCAAACAGTTTTGGTTCAACTCTGACTATCTCATCTACCATGACTGTCAACTCACTGTCTGTGAATTTTGGCATTTTCTGTGGTGCCATGGTGTGTGATGTGCTAAGGGGTTTGAGGTGCAGGTGTGTAAGTGGTGGGGGTGGGGGTGGGGGTGATGTGTATGGTGTCTGATGTGCAGAGGGGTTAGAGGTGCAGGTGTGGAAGTGGTGGTGGTGCTGTGTGTGGTGTGAGTAGTGATGGTGTGCAGTTTTGCCTCTCCTTTTGTGCTCTGGTGTTGGGCCCTTCAGTTGTGGAGTATTGCAAAGGATTGTGGTCAGGGAAGGGGCTGGTTTTATACTCAGCTATGTGGGTGTGTCGAAATGGGGTATTGCTGTCAGGTGTGTTGTGTGGGTTGTCCTGGGATTTGTATTTTTGTAGTTGCCATGTGGTTGTGTCATTGGGGTGTGTTATGTGTTTTTTGGTGCATGGCTAGTTTGCTGTGTGCACTTTGTGGCCTTGTTGTGAGTTTTTTCTGTCCACCGCCATATTTGTCACGGAGCGTCCGCAGCGGTGGCTATGCTGCTGTTCTTCCGGCGGCTCTCCCATTCATCATTGTTGGCGTTTTTGGCGGTCCGATACAGCGGAACATCCTGCGGTCACATCGGGGATAACCTAATATTCCGTGCGGTGTCTCCGCTGTCCTGGCGGCGGTTCGTTTTTTTTACTCCGAGAATCCGACCGCCGCGGACGGGTTTTGGCCTTCTCCGCCCGCTACGGGCAGTTTTTAGGTGGCTCTTACCGCCGCAGTCGTTTTTTTTTTGCGGGACATCCTAATCTGGCCGCCGGTTTGCCGCAGTACCGGCGGGCAGTTGTTTTCCGCTACCATGGCGGTCAGGGTGGTTTTCCGGCCGCCATCCTAATAGACCCCTTAGTAATCCTTTCGCACGTTTTTCCTTAAAATCATTATATTCCATTTGGTTAGAGTTTCGTAAGTTCCACGGAAGTAAGAGGTACTTTATTTGTTCATCATCAGTCCGTTCCCAGATGCATTTCTCTGGGATTGCAACAATATTTGTTACAACTCTATCAAGTGTGCTACCAGTGAGAAGTGAGTCCATTGTAGACTAGAATAGAAGTGGAAACTTTACAGAAAGTTCTCATTGGGCTTAGGTGACACCTTTCACATGATTTCATGTTTACTTAAGGAAAGAAAAGCTTTTGAGGCCTACATGGAAAAACAGCAGAATCACTGAATATTAATATTATAAGAGATCACACATTTCTAAATGCATTCAGCCTTTTCTTATTAATTCAAATACGATTCTGTCATGAAATACATGGCAGTATTAAGCACTACTAAAAGAAAAATATTTCTATCAAGTCATTATTTGTGCGTTACCATGCAAGTTTGAATTTCAACGTTTCACTTTTCAATGCGTGTATTCTTTTTATATACCTTACAGAAGCCCTATAACATTCTATGTCAGTTTCTTTGTTAAATGCACTCCCTATAGTTCACTAACATCTCTATGCATGTACACATTCATTTTATTACACATTAGAATATTATTATTGTGAACTCTCTATGTTATTTTTTTTTTAAATTTTCATTCTCTCATAAACCCATAAATGCATTTGCATGATATTGTTGTTTTTCTCATATTGTTTTACATTGTCATATCATCATTTTCTAAAACTCAGCATGCTTTTACGATGCAGTATGTGAATTCATATTTTCGTCATTGGGGTCGATTCCGATCTCGGCCGGAAGCGCACCTAACAGTATTCGTCCGGAAAAAAACCAAGCCGAACGCGTGTTTCCCGACCGATTCGAACAGTCGTCCGAACGAGCAAGTACGATGCGCATAACAGCACAGATTCCGAGCGAGCCGTACTTACCCATTCCAGCTCCTGTTCCCCGCCCGAGCCGGATCCGTAAACGCCGAATCGAGTCGCAAATACACAGCACCTTCCGGCCGGACTAGTACGATGCGCCTTCTGTACGCGCCGAACCCGTCGCTACGTCCGGCAAGTCAGAGCATCCGGGAGAGCTGTACATAAGCTCCGATTCGCGCCACAAGACGATCCACGGCGACGAGACGAACAAGCCAGCGACGAGTACGAGTCGAAGCCACGAGAAACCCGAACGAGACGACCCAACCATGAATCCCATCGCGCAGGTCCTACCAATACTCTACATCTATTACCGGGACCGGTACGGACGCGTACGGCGCAGACGGTAAGTCAAACACCCACAACACAAACAAACGACACGTACCCGACATATGTCACACACACATAGGGATGCAGAAATGACGTACACTAGCAACAGCAGAACCATAGGGGCGGGATGGCTATCACCAATGCCATACACACCCATAGGGGGATGGATGTCTACCACTACCACCACCCCTACTCAGGGGTGCCTGGATGCCTGTCACTACTACCATCCCCACTCATAGGGGGATGGATGCCTACCACTAACACCACCCCTACTCATGGGGGCCTGGATGCCTACCACTACCACCACCCCTACTCAGGGGGGCCTGGATGCCTACCACTAACACCACCCCTACTCATGGGGGCCTGGATGCCTGTCACTACAACCATCCCCACTCATAGGGGGATGGATGCCTACCACTAACACCACCCCTACTCATGGGGGCCTGGATGCCTACCACTACCACCACCCCTACTCAGGGGGGCCTGGATGCCTACCACTACCTCCACCCCTACTCATGTGTGCCTGGATGCCTGTCACTACTACCATCCCCACCCATAGGGGGATGGATGCCTACCACTAACACCACCCCTACTCATGGGGGCCTGGATGCCTACCACTACCACCACCCCTACTCAGGGGGGCCTGGATGCCTGTCACTACTACCATCCCCACTCATAGGGGGATGGATGCCTACCACTAACACCACCCCTACTCATGGGGGCCTGGATGCCTACAACTACCACCACCCATACTCATGGGGGCCTGGATGCCTGTCACTACTACCATCCCCACTCATAGGGGGATGGATGCCTACCACTAACACCACCCCTACTCATGGGGGCCTGGATGCCTACCACTAACACCACCCCTACTCAGGGGGGCCTGGATGCCTACCACTACCACCACCCCATCTCATGTGTGCCTGGATGCCTGTCACTGCTACCATCCCCACCCATAGGGGGATGGATGCCTACCACTACCACCACCCCTACTCAGGGAGGCCTGGATGCCTGTCACTACTACCATCCCCACTCATAGGGGGATGGATGCCTACCACTAACACCACCCCTACTCATGGGGGCCTGGATGCCTACCACCACCCCTACTCATGGGGGCCTGGATGCCTGTCACTACTACCATCCCCACTCATAGGGGGATGGATGCCTACCACTAACACCACCCCTACTCATGGGGGCCTGGATGCCAGCACTACCATCACCCCTACTCATGGGGGATGGATGCCTACCACTACCACCACCCCTACTCATGTGTGCCTGGATGCCTGTCACTACTACCATCCCCACCCATAGAGGGATGGATGCCTACCACTACCACCACCCCTACTCAGGGGGGCCTGGATGCCTGTCACTACTACCATCCCCACTCATAGGGGGATGGATGCCTACCACTAACACCACCCCTACTCATGGGGGCCTGGATGCCTACCACTACCACCACCCCTACTCATGGGGGCCTGGATGCCTACCACTACCACCACCCCTACTCATGGGTGCCTGGATGCCTACCACTACCACCACCCCTACTCATGGGGGCCTGGATGCCTACCACTACCACCACCCCTACTCATGGGGGCCTGGATGCCTGTCACTACTACCATCCCCACTCATAGGGTGATGGATGCCTACCACTAACACCACCCCTACTCATTGGGGCCTGGATGCCTACCACTACCACCACCCCTACTCATGGGGGTCTGGATGCCTACCACTAACACCACCCCTACTCATGGAGGCCTGGATGCCTACCACTACCACCACCCCTACTCATGGGGGCCTGGATGCCTGTCACTACTACCATCCCCACTCATAGGGGGATGGATGCCTACCACTACCACCACCCCTACTCAGGGAGGCCTGGATGCCTGTCACTACTACCATCCCCACTCATAGGGGGATGGATGCCTACCACTAACACCACCCCTACTCATGGGGGCCTGGATGCCTACCACTACCACCACCCCTACTCATGGGGGCCTGGATGCCTGTCACTACTACCATCCCCACTCATAGGGGGATGGATGCCTACCACTAACACCACCCCTACTCATGGGGGCCTGGATGCCAGCACTACCACCACCCCTACGCATGGGGGCATGGATGCCTACCACTACCACCACCCCTACTCATGTGCGCCTGGATGCCTGTCACTACTACCATCCCCACCCATAGGGGGATGGATGCCTACCACTACCACCACCCCTACTCATTGGGGCCTGGATGCCTACCACTACCACCACCCCTACTCATGGGGGCCTGGATGCCTACCATTACCACCACTCCTACTCATGGGGGCCTGGATGCCTGTCACTACTACCATCCCCACTCATAGGGGGATGGATGCCTACCACTACCACCACCCCTACTCATGGGGGCCTGGATGCCTACCACTAACACCACCCCTACTCATGGGGGCCTGGATGCCTGTCACTACTACCATCCCAACTCATAGGTGGATGGATGCCTACCTCTACCACCACCCCTACTCATGGGGGCCTGGATGCCTACCACTACCACCACCCCTACTCAGGGGGGCCTGGATGCCTACCACTACCACCACCGCTACTCAGGGTGGCCTGGATGCCTACCACCACTACCATCCCCACTCATAGGATGGGTAATACATGACACAACCAGCATACTCCAACATAAGGAATGTCAGAAAAAGACATCACCCCAACATCATGACAAGCGTGTGTAGTCTGTGTCAAATGCCTACAACACTGAACATGGCAATGAACATACAATGTGACCCCCTATCACATGTGTCACACATAAGTGTGTGTGGCCTCCACAATGCAAGCAGACCATGACCACTGTGGGAATGGGGTCTAAATCACCATCATCACAGTGACCAAAAGGTAAGTGTGGGGTCCATAGCTGAAACACATTTTGAACATTGTGGCAATGGGGTCTAAACCCCCATCATCACAGTGTCCAAAATGTAAGTGTGGGGTCCATAGCCGAAGCACATTTTGAACATTGTGGCAATGGGGTCTAAAACCCCATCATCACAGTGTCCAAAATGTAAGTGTGGGGTCCATAGCCGAAGCACATTTTGAACATTGTGGCAATGGGGTCTAAACCCCCATCATCACAGTGTCCAAAATGTAAGTGTGGGGTCCATAGCTGAAGCACATTTTGAACATTGTGGCAATGGGGTCTAAAGCCCCATCATCACAGTGACCAAAAGGTAAGTGTTGTCATGGAAAAAGCTGCAACTGCCAAACAGCATGGATGATTCCTGGTCACACAACAACAAACACATCAGTGGTAAAGTAGTGCTTGTGTCCCATAGCAACATAGATTGGGTGAGGCAAACAGTGCAGTGCAAATAAGACATACCTTTGGCCATGTGCAGACAAACATCACCCATGGGGGCTGACATTGTCAACATTTATCAATTACACAATGACAGAAGTGACCATCATAATGCAGACCCACATATCTGCACCAATGGACACACAAATGTAGATATCATGTGGAGACTGTAGATGTGAGGTGAACAAATACCATACCATGGCAGCAATGGGACATACAAACCATGATTATTGTGCTGACTGATGACCTAGGAATCCCAGGTACAGCAGGGGAAATCCACCAAACAACATACAGCCAATGCAACACTAAAGATATGCCAATCCAGTGGTGCAGATGCACAAACACAAACAGGCAGCCTCACACTGCATATCAAACACAACAGGTGATGGGGGGGGTGCCAGTGTCCCCAGGCAACCACACAACACATGAGGAGGCCTGAATCCCAATTATACAGATGTGTATACAGTGCCACACAAAAGTAACTCATGGATCGGATTTCCCTATGTGGGCAATCAGGCATTGTTAGATGAGAGGGAGCCCAAATTACACATGTCACACAAGCTTGTAGGAACAGCAACTAACACAGCAAGAGACAGACCCACCACAGCACTACTCCCAGGGACACCACATTGTGGTGACACTAGCCTGCATGATAATCC
Organism: Calotriton arnoldi; assembly: GCA_963921515.1. Taxonomy (NCBI): domain Eukaryota; kingdom Metazoa; phylum Chordata; class Amphibia; order Caudata; family Salamandridae; genus Calotriton; species Calotriton arnoldi. Next base: position 33,884 of record CAWUFW010003077.1, on the reverse strand, counting down.
CACTGTGATGACAAAGGTAGATGTCGTTCACACAGTGAACCACAGCCATGTGTCCTGAGCAACTAACTACCATCACACCTACACAAGCACAAATCAATCAGCACGGCCTGTCAGCCAAGGCCAATATGGAGGTAGGGGTCTAGCCATGCAACAACTCACATTTGCACACACTCAACACCACACACCTTGATCTCCACCAATGTGCAGCTGTGAAGCTCACATGGACTGGTGACATTGCACATACACCCATGACAATCCCAGGGGGGGGTGGTGGGAACTAAGGTGTGAAACCCATCACACATGGCCAGTCAACAAGACTCGTGAATGTCTGACACACTGCACAGTACGCCGTACATGGGCATGACGTGAAATCCACCCCAATCAATGGGATCCCGGCCACAGTCACACACCAATGAAGAAGCCAAAGTGACACACAAAGAACACACATAGACAACTTCCAACATTGCAGCTCTGACCCTGAGGAGTGGCAGCAGTCACACACACAACGTGTCACAATCACTGAAAGCTACCACAAACTGTAAATTACATGACTTGTGTAACCCACACGTGCCAAGGGGAATCCTGACTGTGTCCCATCTGCGTTTGCCCACATCCCCAGCCCTGACAACAAAGACAACTAGGGATGACAACCTCATGAACATTAGTTTGCCATGCACCCACATCCTTGAGAAACCAGGTCCAAGATGCTGGATGAACACAGGACAACTCAGCAAGCATCACAAACAGGAACATCCCTAGGGACACAGCCTGTGTAGGAAAAGGGAAGGGAACACACACAGACATGCTCACACAACACACAACACGGGCCCAGCCAATGTCACGGGATTACACACTGCCATGAGGGCACTACACTCCTGTGGAAGGTCCGCTGTGCCAAACCTTGTCTGTGCACGACTCAAACATGTCAGCAGAACACTCGGTCAGTGAGTCAACAACTACAACACACTGAAGGCTCTGCTCACATCAGCCTGGGTACGGGAGTGTCACGTCAGTCATCTGCATACACCCTAAACACGTGTCAAGCAAGTTGCACTGTATACACAGATGAGTCCTTCAACATTGATGTGCTAAACTGCATGTCCAGTGGAGATGGGCACACAGTCAGGGAAATAGAAACATTGAACAGTGGCAAGCACACCAGGTGTGCATCAGTGTAAGCCAAAGATGTTAATTTACAAATGCAAAACGTACATCCATGTGTCAAATGCTGAACATTACACCCTCAGACTGCAGCAAAGGATGCTATAGATCCAGACTACATTAGGACACATATCCCATGGACCACATGGAGTACATCACAGCAACACTTCATTTTCATGATCTGAACACTATTACAACTGCAAATGCATGATGATACTCATCTACATCATGTACATCCAAAGAAAAACCACAATTAAACAAAAAGAGGCTTTATTCAGCAAATGTTAAATTAAAATTTGAAGTCCAAAAGAAACTAAGGCCAATGGCCAGTCCAAATACACAGTCCCAACAGGGTGATACGTGACAACGTGTCACCCATTGTTTGCCTGCACTGCTACGGACAGGGGACATCCCCCTCGGAGGGGCATACAAGGGGCAGGCCAGGCACCGCAGGGACAGGATCAGGGGATGCCAGAAGGAGGCAGTGAAGGGGTGGTGGGTGCAGGAGTGTCACCGGCAACTGCAGTGGAGGTGTCTGACTCAGTGGGGGCCGGCACCACTGTAGGGCACAACTCAGATGTTGTGGGTGCTGCAACCACTGCAGTGGGCCGGTCAGATGGAGTGGACTGGGTCCCCACTGCAGTGCCCGAGTCAGACGGGGTGGTTGTGGACTCCACTGCAGTGCATAACTCCAAGGGAGTGGAAGGGGGGGCAGATGAGGTGGGCAGGACAGAGGGGGGACCCGGTCTCCACACCAGTGGCACAAACAGGCAGAGCGTCTGGTTTGGGGGTGGAAGAGCAAGTGGTAGGGGGGAGGGCCTAAGCAGTTTGGGGATGCGGTATCGGTGTGGGGGAACCTGGGGCAGGGTGTGGCGGTGGAACCTGTGCAGTGGTGGCCTGGGGGATGGAAGAGAGAGACTGTGTGGTGGAGCTGCGTGGTGGTGGTGGTGGGGTCTTGCCCTTCCTGGTCCGGGGGGACTTTCGAATGGGGTCCTCTGTCTGCCTGTGCCTGGGGGAGGGTGTCCGGGTGTGAGGGGCACTCCCCTCTGTGTGTGGTGGTTGCCTCTTCCGCCTGGACTTCATGTCAGGTGTATCTGTGGGGAAGAGGCCAAGCTCACAGAGGAAGAGCTTCTGGGAGGGGGTGGTTGCAGGTGAGGCAAGGGAATGGTTTTTGGAGGGAGAGGTATCTGAGGACTGCGCAGTGCTCGTGGATGCGTGTGTGTGTGTCTGGGCCCCATCCCCTGTGAGTGAGGTATCAGTCCCCTGACTGTGCGTGCATGTGCGTCTGGATTTTGGTGTGTGTGTCTGTGTGCTGCTTGTGTCTGTGCTGCTGCGTGCCGGTGCCGGTGTGTGTGTGCTTGGGACAGGTAGGGTGCTGGGTATTGTGGATGGGGCAGAGGTAGGAGGGGCGAGGGACTGTTGCAGGAGGGACACTGCTGCCGTCAGTGAGGAGGCCATGGACTGATTGGTCCGATGTAGGGCAGACATGCCAGATGACATGCCCTCCATGAATGACACCAGTTGTATCAAAAGACTCGTGTGTGCATGGAGGACACTCAGAATTGATGTCTGCCCTACATGGATCTGTTTCAGCAAGTCGACAGACTCCACACTCAGGGCAGCAGGGGGGACAGAGGTGGGGGTGCGGTGCCTGGCATGAAGGAGACACGCTCCCCTACACGGGAGCCTCCACATACATGTGGGATGGGAGCAGATGGGAGGGTGGAGATGGTGGTGGTGGCGGGGACAGACTTGCTTGACGTTGCCTCTGGTCTGCTGACACCCGCCTCCACAAGGGAGTCCTGACTGGAGATGCTGTTTTCCCCAGCCGAGGTGGTCGTAGCTGAGGTATCCTCAGTGTGGCTCCCCTCACCCTCCGTGCCACTGGGTCCCTCGGTCTCCCATGCAGTGGACCCAGTCTGGCTCTGCCGCTCCTCTTGGTCCGTGGAGCTGTCTCCTCCTGTGGCCGTGGATGTATCTGCAAACAATCAGGATAAACAGAGCAACATTAGTCACCTGTACTGACCACACACACCACAGTAAGTACAGCACATCACAGAGCAAGCCCTGCCATCATTTGCTAGACATTGCAATTAGTGCTGACACTGATTTCAAGAAGCCCATTGTCTGCCTGACAGTCAGTCATGCCACACATATTCTACCTGTCCATGCACCTATCTGTCTGCTGCCTGTTGTATGCGACTAATCATATGTGCACACATGCACCACATACACAGTTGTTGGACATCCAAGAGTATATATGGAAATGTGTCACTCCAAACACATGCCATCTCCTGCCACTGACTCAGTACATGTGTCAGGAAAAGTGATGGGCAAAGTCTCTGTTGATATGCAGGTTTTGCTTCCATCACCAGACACAATGATGTCCTCATGTCCTGATAGACAATGCAACAATGGTGTGCATGCAGGACATATCACACCACTGCTGGATCACCCTTTGCGATTGGAATGTCATGGCACAGGCGTGTCTGGCAAGTCAGTCATAACTGTCTCCTGTCACAGGGGCAGTGCATACACACAACACCAGTCTGCACTGTGTCACAATCAGGGAGTTTAAGCAATGTAAGCCCTGTAGCTGACAGGTGCACATGTGCACCCTGGCCACCCACATCATGAGGACTGAGATGATCCCACGTCAATCAAATGAGACATTTGAGTGACTGCAAACACAAATCCATACACATGAGCACTTCACCGTCTGATGAGAATGAACCAAAGCTGCCGGCACCTCAATGTTTCATACAACATTGTGCACAGTCAAGGGATCAGAGACCTATGCATTGACCTATGTGCAGATCCCATAGTCGTAACTCAGATGGCTGGCCACCCCAAATTGTTAAACACTCCAGGAGTCCAAATAGCAAGGCCACACCACACCACAGTGACACAGAGGCACACACCTGAGTGCACTCTTCACAATGCCCAATATGTATGCTGACACACGGGAGTGGGAGAACAGAGTGCCTTCGATGTACAGAGTAGGCATTACAGTCCTGGTCCATGTGCAACATGGTATTACCCTGAACACTAGGCAGGTGGCTATGCATGTGTCACACACACGATGTACATACGTCTGAGGCCCCTACCTTGGTCTCTGTAGCCTCATGGGTGTGTGGCACATACCCCAGACATGTGGTGAGTCAGAGCAGCAATTGGAACACATATTAAAGCCATACCCAGAGTACATGTCAGATCACAGGCAATGTGAGCAATTGTACCACCCATGCAGCCCACCACAAAGTTCCTGTAACTGATGCTGTCCCCAACTTGAACCACAGGTAACTGCAAGTACACAGTACCCAAGTGACCTAAGTCACAGACTGTAAGTGCCACACCTGTGTATCAGATGAGGAGGGGGCATGACACAAGTGAGGGACATGAGTCCAGGACGACATGACAGTTGTACTGTGGAAGTGGAACCAGGCTAAAGGAGTGCATAGAGCATGTCAGTCATAGTACACAGTTGAGGCTAGCACTTACCCCCTCCTTGCTGCTGTCTAGCCTTCAGCTGCCCATCCAGGTCAGGGAAGACCACCGCCAGGATCCGGAGCATGTGGGGGGTCAGGGTCCGGTGCCTGCCCCTCCTGCAAGGAGGCGACAGCTTCAGCTGGACCCTTGCGATCCTCCGGGTCCAGCCCCGAAGGTCCTGCCACCTCTTCTGGCAGTTGCGGATCCTGCGCCTGTAGACCCCCACAGATCGTACTGCCCGGACGATGGTCAGCCAGAACTCCTGCTTCTGATGGGCATCAACCTGTGAGGATGACAAAGTGAAAAGGCCATTACTACACATGCAACATTTCCATGCATCACACAGTTGGATATACATGTCTCAATCACAGGGGCATATGATCTACACAGGTAGTGCAACTATGGCTATGAACAGTTTGCCAGCAGTTACTAAATGGTATCATTGCCTGGGAAGTAAAACCTTGTTGGAATGCACTGTTACTGCACTATACCTGTTCAGTGCATGTGACTACACACTTTGGGGGGTGACAACTAATCAGTGAGCATGCTAGCCACTGGTGTACACACTGTACGTCTTGCTAGTCAGACAACATGCACAATTAGTAAGGCAGTGGACAGCACACTCACCTGCTCCCCTGGTTTCCCATACAGCTTGCTGTACTGTGGAAGGAGGCTGTCCAGCAGGGCCTGGTTCTCCTCAGTGCTGAAGGCTGGGGCTCTATCCACAGTACGTGCCATTGCAGTAGCCAGAGGATGCAGAGACAGCAGCAGTGGTAGTGGCAGATGTCGTCCTGGAGCATGTAGTGCAGGCAAGTGAGCTCTCAGGGGAACAGCCAGCATTATATGTGTGCTGCAGAGGCAGATACTGTCCCATGTGTCCAAAGTGATAGGTCCAAGTCATTTGCATCTTCTGAATCTGGTCAATCCATGGAATTGCACCACTTATACACGCCCACAGCATCCTTCAAAAGTTCAACTTCATGACACCCATTAATTTGCAATATTGTTGTGGGTGGCCAACTGAATTCACTGCATCCGGCTCGTTAAAGCTTCGAAAACGCGTCCGTTACCATGTCAGGCCCTAGCCAATCCGTGCGCACCAATCGGTCCATTGCTGTACAACGCATATTTCGAAAAACAACACGCATCCGTCCACATCATATGCAATGTCCAATGCGTGCGCACCGATTGGTCCATTACTGTACAACGCGTATCCGTTCACATCATATGCAATGTCCAATGCGTGCGCACCGATCGGTCCATTGCTGTACAACGTGTATCCGCTCACATCATATGCAATGGCCAATGCGTGCGCACCGATCGGTCCATTGCTGAACAACGCGTATTTCGAAAATCAACACGCCTCCATCCACATCATATGCAATGTCCAATGCGTGCGCACCGATCGGTCCATTGCTGTATAACGCGTATCCGTTCACATCATATGCAATGTCCAATGCGTGCGCACCGATCGGTCCATTGCTGTACAACGTGTATCCGCTCACATCATATGCAATGGCCAATGCGTGCGCACCGATCGGTCCATTGCTGAACAACGCGTATTTCGAAAATCAACACGCCTCCGTCCACATCATATGCAATGTCCAATGCGTGCGCACCGATCGGTCCATTGCTGTATAACGCGTATCCGTTCACATCATATGCAATGGCCAATGCGTGCGCACCGATCGGTCCATTGCTTTACAACGCGTATCCGTTCACATCATATGCAATGTCCAATGCGTGCGCACCGATCGGTCCATTGCTGTACAACGCCGTATCCGTTCACATCATATGCAATGTCCAATGCGTGCGCACCGATCGGTCCATTGCTGTACAACGCGTCTCCGTTCACATCATATGCAATGTCCAATGCTTGCGCACCGATCGGTCCATTGCTGTACAACGCTTATCCGTTCACATCATATGCAATGGCCAATGCGTGCGCACCGATCAGTCCATTGCTGTACAACGCGTATTTCGAAAAACAACACTCATCCGTCAACATCATATGCAATGTCGAATGCGTGCGCACCGATCGGTCCATTGCTGTACAACGCGTATCCGCTCACATCATATGCAATGGCCAATGCGTGCGCACCGATCGGTCCATTGCTGTACAACGCTTATCCGTTCACATCATATGCAATGTCCAATGCATGCGCACCGATCGGTCCATTGCTGTACAACGCGTATCCGTTCACATCATATGCAATGGCCAATGCGTGCGCACCGATCGGTCCATTGCTGTACAACGCGTATTTCAAAAAACAACACGCATCCGTCCACATCATATGCAATGTCCAATGCGTGCGCACCGATCGGTCCATTGCTGTACAACGCGTATCCGTTCACATCATATGCAATGTCCAATGCGTGTGCACCGATCGGTCCATTGCTGTACAACGCGTCTCCATTCACATCATATGCAATGTCCAATGCGTGCGCACCGATCGGTCCATTGCTGTACAACGCTTATCCGTTCACATCATATGCAATGGCCAATGCGTGCGCACCGATCGGTCCATTGCTGTACAACGCGTATTTCGAAAAACAACACGCATCCGTCCACATCATATGCAATGTCGAATGCGTGCGCACCGATCGGTCCATTGCTGTACAACGCGTATCCGCTCACATCATATGCAATGGCCAATGCGTGCGCACCGATCGGTCCATTGCTGTACAACGCGTATCCGTTCACATCATATGCAATGTCCAATGCGTGCGCACCGATCGGTCCATTGCTGTACAACGCGTATCCGTTCACATCATATGCAATGGCCAATGCGTGCGCACCGATCGATCCATTGCTGTACAACGCGTATTTTGAAAAACAACACGCATCCGTCCACATCATATGCAATGTCCAATGCGTGCGCACCGAGCGGTCCATTGCTGTACAACGCGTATCCGCTCACATCTTATGCAATGGCCAATGCGTGCGCACCGATCGGTCCATTGCTGTACAACGTGTATCCGCTCACATCATATGCAATGGCCAATGCGTGCGCACCGATCGGTCCATTGCTGTACAACGCGTATTTCGAAAAACAACACGCATCCGTCCACATCATATGCAATGTCCAATGCGTGCGCACCGATCGGTCCATTGCTGTACAACGCGTATCCGTTCACATCATATGCAATGTCCAATGCGTGCGCACCGATCGGTCCATTGCTGTACAACGCGTATCCGCTCACATCATATGCAATGGCCAATGCGTGCGCACCGATCGGTCCATTGCTGTACAACGCGTATCCGTTCACATCATATGCAATGTCCAATGCTTGCGCACTGATCGGTCCATTGCTGTACAACGCGTATCCGTTCACATCATATGCAATGTCCAATGCGTGCGCACCGATCGGTCCATTGCTGTACAACGAGTATCCGTTCACATCATATGCATTGTCCAATGCGTGCGCACCGATCGGTCCATTGCTGTACAACGTGTATCCGTTCACATCATATGCAATGGTCAATGCATGCGCACCGATCGGTCCATTGCTGTACAACGCGTATTTCGAAAAACAACACGCATCCGTCCACATCATATGCAATGTCCAATGCATGCGCACCGATCGGTCCATTGCTGTACAACGCGTATCCGCTCACATCATACGCAATGGCCAATGCGTGCGCACCGATCGGTCCATTGCTGTACAACGCGTATCCGTTCACATCATATGCAATGGCCAAGGCGTGCGCACCGATCGGTCCATTGCTGTACAACGCGTATTTCGAAAAACAACACGCATCCGTCCACATTATATGTAATGTCCAATGCGTGCGCACCGATCGGTCCATTGCTGTACAACGCGTATCCGCTCACATCATATGCAATGGCCAATGCGTGCGCACCGATCGGTCCATTGCTGTACAACGCGTATCCGCTCACATCATATGCAATGGCCAAAGCGTGCGCACCGATCGGTCCATTGCTGTACAACGCGTATCCGTTCACATCATATGCAATGGCCAATGCGTGCACACGGATCGGTCCATTGCTGTACGACGCGTCCCTGTACAAGTCACTCGCATATGTCACCATGCTTGTCACTGGTGAACGTATGCCAGCCACATTTACTTGCCAGGGACTCAGGGGCACACCTACAACACCACAGCCTGTCCACACTGTATCCTAAGGCATGTAAGGCTGCATTACCTTTTCTGTGTATGGGAGTCAACATGTGGTTTTTTGGGTGGCACTTGGGGGCAGCCACTCCCAGGCTGCGCACGTGTTCATGGGGACAGAATCCTTTGTGTGTTGTGCACATGACCACTGTGATGTGCAACTGTTCATTTCAGAGCATGTGGCATGGTCACATTTCCAGGTTGTGTATGTGTATGTCATGTCACATACCCCCTGAGTCCCATGTTGGAAGGTATGTACGTCACAGGGTGACCCATTGCCACAATAGTGATGGCCCTCCACAGTCTGTGTGCATGTTGTGTGTCCGATGTCTCTGATTCCATGTGCACAATGGGAGACAGTCTCCACATCCATGCTGTTTGTGCATGGACTTTGATGTAGTGCGTGTGTGTGTCACAGATGTCCATGTCTGTCCTGCAGAGGCAACAGGGGCCACTACCTGTGGGAGTCATGGTTGTTTTGCTGACGTGTACATGATACGCCATGTCATGCCAGTGTCCATGTGGCAATACAGGGTCCCTGGGAATCTACCTGTCAATGAGCTGTGATGCCTGTGGCACATCTGTCCTGACATGTCACTGTGGTGTGTGTTTGGAACGTGACAGCAGTACATGGGTACTGTGACACAGCCTAATGATTTCCCATAGCACAACCTGGAACTTGTTGTCAACACATGTTGAACTGTGATGTTAGATGTTGGCCATGTAGGTGCCATATATGTCCATACAGAACGGCACACACATCAGGTACTTGTGTCTCATAATGATGTATCATGTGATATTGAGTATGGCCAATGGCACATATGTGGGGTGACTGACAATCTTTCTTTCTTCACCTATGCACTGCAGGGCACCAGCTGTCCATAGACCATTCCCTGACCTTGCAACGCTGGTTGAACGTGACTTCATCCGACGGTACCGCTTCAACAGGGCGCTGATTGAGGAATTGGCGGTGCGGTTGGCCCCACATTTGCAACCTGGTCGGCCATACCCTACAGCGCTGACCCCCAAGGTGAAGGTGATGGCAGCCCTACACTTCTTTGCCACCGGTACCTTTCAACACACTGTGGCGTCTGCTGGTGGGATGTCACATACCATGTTCAGCCGTGTGCTACACGATGTTTTGGAGGCAATGTTGAGATACCTGAACCAGTACATCTATTTCCCTAAACGTCAACAACTCACTGACGTCAAGAGTGACTTCTATGCCCTGGGGAGGATGCTGCATGTCATTGGCTCCATTGATGGGACACATGTGGCTTTGGTACCACCACTGGCACATGAGCAGGCATACAGGAACAGGAAACATTACCATTCGATCAATGCTCTGGTGGTATGTCTTGCAGATATGAGCATCTCACATGTGTGTGCCCGTTTCCCCAGTTCGGCACACGATGCCTACGTGATGAGGAGTAGTCGCATCCCGAGGATGATGTCACAGATGCAGAACCAGCGTGCCTGGCTTGTCGGTGTGTACTGACTTTGTACCATTATGTGTGTTCTGCAATGTTGTATTCCGCCCTCTTTTCCAACTCAGCTAATGTGCAATTGTCTGTATGTAGGTGACTCCGGATACCCCAACATGCCGTGGTTGCTGACACCCCTCAGGAACCCAGTGACACCAGCCCAGATGCGCTAAAATGAGGCACATGGTCAGACCAGGAGAGGGATCGAGCGGACATTTGGTCTCCTGAAGAGCCGCTTCCGCTGCCTAGACAAGACAGGAGGGGCCCTCCCATATGCCCCAGCAAAGGTGTGCAAGATTGTCATCGTCTGCTGCATGCTACACAACCTGGCAGTGCGGAAGGAGTTGCCTCTCATCCTGGATGACGATGACCAACATCCGCCACCTGTGGAGGATCCTGGCCTGGGCCACGATGCCAGTGATGATGATGATGATGAGGGTGATGTCCGCACACAGCTCATCACCAACTTCTTCAGCTGAATGTGAGTATCCAGAGATGTCATGTCAATGATGTGAGTTTGCATGATATGTGTGGGTGGTGCTCTGGTGCTGTTTGAGTGTGGCCATTTGCTACTTGACTGGATGCGTGCAGCGATGTGTCCTTACAGGTAGTCTGTACTCCCCAACAGTGTTGACATGCTAACTTGGTTTTGTGTAGGTATCTTGTGACATGTATTGGGCATAAGTATTGCAGTTCTGTCCTGTTCTTCAGTGCTTTTGACTGTGTGTCATGTCTGTCCTTCACAGGGTACTTTCAGAGTTGTTTGGTGAACTCGGATCCCCCGACACCATGATTCAGCTTTCAGGGTGGCAGCAGTCGTTTCCCTACAGGTGATGTGCCACACACCCCTGGACTTTATTTCTTCTACACTTGTTGGCTGTGTGGCCACTGCCACGTGGGATTACCTTGCATTTGTAGTGGAAACAACATGTTACAAATGTGTAATAAACCTGTGCTTCACTTTGGGATGTGCGTTGTCTGTGGTCACACATCTGACTGACATTTACTTACTGCACCTGTGGGCTAGTTAACACAGACTCTGAATAGGTGTGGTGTCTGTGCATTCCACTGTATTTCCTGGCAACATCAGTGTAGGTGATGAGTCAGATGGCCCTGGTGTGTATGTGTTGTGTAGCCCTAGTGGTGTGTCTCCCTCATATGTGTCATGTCGCCATGACTCACATGACGGTGTTGAACTTGCTGTAGCAGTTAGCATGCACAGTGTCATTTAGCAGATCATCATCTCCATGACAAAAACAACGTTGGAATCACAACAGAGGCAAGTATGGTGTATTAGTGAGTTTATTTACATACATGTGTGAGGATAGTGCACAGGATGGTGGGTGCTGTACATTGGGATTGGAATCCAAAGTTCCCAGATGAGTTGGAAGTGTTGGTAGCAGAAATGTCCTGAGTAAAGTCCACAGTCATCTGATACATTAGTCCAACTTAAAATCCCCATGTCATGTGGGAGAGTTGGGTTGCATTCGACAGGGTGAACAGTTTGCACACAAAGGAGAATTTCCAGAACAGGTGTTGGGTTCCTGGGGGATGTACATGGCCATCGGCCTCTCAGTTGTCGTTCCTCAGACGACCCCTCTTCTTTCTGGGGGGACCCTCACGTGCAGGCCACTGCAGTGCAGAGGACACTCCACCAGAGTCATCCTCCCTCCCTGCGGCAGTTGCAGTTGTTGCGGCACCAGATGTTGTGGGCACACAGGGAGGTGTGGACATGTTGGTGCTAATCTGGCGGAGGCATGTCAATATGTCCCTCTGCACCGCTGTCAGTTCTTCCAATGTGTCCCACTTGAACTCCATGCCAGACATGTGTGTCTCCACACGGGACATGTGTGTCTCCACACGGGACATGTGGGAATCCAAGCGGGCATGATGGGCAGCCTGCTGCTGTTGAATGTCCTTGAGGATCCCCACTACCTGGCTGACCTCTCCGGTGCTATTCTGGTACGCATCAGCAATGCGTGCCAGTTGTGGGTCATCATGCAGTCCAGACCCCTCTTCAAACAGCGACCTCTGCCTACCACCCCTCCCACCACCCCTGGCCACACGTGCAGGAGCTGCCATGGCACGCACAGGTGACCCTAGGCCCCCTTGGGGGTTGGTACTGGGGTTGTTGTCCGTTGCTTCACGGTGGTCTGTGGTCCCTGTGCTGTTGTCATTCAGTGTCCTTGGTCTGTCCGTGTCGGCGGGGGTGGTCTGTGTGTTGGCAGATGTTGGAGGAATGGGTGCAGGGGTGCAGATGGTGGTCCTGCTGGTGCTGCATGATGACTCACACCGGAGGTGCCAAGTTGGTCTTCGCCTTCCGATGAGGGCAGAGGCTGTTCCACACCAGAGAGCTCAGGGGCCACCGGAGCCTGGGACAGGGACTCCTCCTCATCTGCTGCTGTGTCCCCATCATCACCTGTTTTTGGAGGAGACACACAATGTATGTTATGTTTCTGCAGGCATCAATGGTTCAAACACATGACAGTTGTGACTGTACCTCTGGATGCGGCCCTGTACAGTGCATTGTCCTAAGGTGTCACAGTCAGAGGTTGATATTGGTGTGGCTCATTGTCCTGCCAGCCTGATGCATTTCAATGTTAATGTTGAGGTGTGTGCATGACCAGCATTGGTGGTATTTGGTTGACATCCGGACCTCCTTCTCCCCCCAGCCCAGTTATCCCACCATGAAGCATGCCACCCTTGCAGTGGGTGCAGGTTGACTCTCAGGATGTCAGTCAGTGGTGTCCTGCTGTTGGTTGGTGCCCAGTTCCCAGCAGGGCCTGGTACTCCCCACAACAGAGCACCATTGTCAGACATCTTTGAAGTGGCTTTTCACTCCCTGTGAGGTGTGCATGCTTCAGTGTGAGCTTGCTGGGCCATGTGGGTGGGGGATGTTGAGCTGTGACTACCACTCCCATCATGCTATTGCCTACACCCCCCTTCCCAGCATGCACATACTTCCTTCCTTTTGACTCTGCTTCCCTGTGGGGTGGTGTGCCTGTGCTGACAGGATAGCTGACAGTGTTGTCCTGGCGTTTGTTTGGCTACAAGTCCCTAAAGTGTCCCTGTGCTTCACACAGCATAACCCAGTGTGGTAGTTCTTTGTGGGATATTTAATTCGAGTGTGAGGCAATGCATTCTCCCAGGTGAGTTGTGTGGAGTTTGTGTTAAGGGGGTGTGTGAGTAAAGCTGCTGGTAACTATGGTCAGAGCTGTCAGTCCTCCTTCCCACCCAGCCAGATATCCCACCATGGAACGTGCTTCCATTGCAGGGAGTGCAAGTTGGCTTTCAGGATGTCAGTCAGTGGTGTCCTGCTGTTGGTTGTTGCACAGTTCCCAGCAGGGCCTTGTGCTCCCCACAGCAGTACCCAGTGTCAGCCATCTTGTCAGTTCTTTTCCACTCCCTGTGATGTGAGCAATCAATCAATCAATCAATCACAGAATTTGTAGAGCGCACTACTTACCCGCGAGGGTCTCAAGGCGCTGGGGAAAAAAAAAGGGGGGGGGTGCCGCTACTGGTCGAACAGCCAGGTCTTGAGTAGCCTCCTGAAGGTCAGCAGGTCTTGGGTCTGTCGTAGGCTGAGTGGAAGGGTGTTCCAGGTCTTGGCGGCGAGGTGGGAGAAAGATCTGCCGCCGGTGGTTGTTTTTCGAATGCGAGGGACGGTGGCGAGGGAGAGGTCGGCGGAGCGGAGCTGGCGGTTGGGGACGTAGAAGAAGAGTCGTCTGTTGAGGTAGGCTGGGCCGGTCTTGTGGAGTGCCTTGTGTGCGTGGATGAGGAGTAGGAAGGAGATTCTCCTGTCGACGGGGAGCCAGTGCAGGTTCCTCAGGTGGGGGGTGATGTGGCTGTGGCGTGGTACGTCGAGGATCAGGCGTGCGGAGGCGTTTTGTATGCGTTGCAGTCGCTTGATGAGCTTGGCCGGGGCTCCCGCGTAGAGGGCGTTCCCATAGTCAAGTCTGCTACTGACGAGGGCCTGGGTGACTGTTCTTCTTGTATCTGTCGGGATCCACCTGTAGATCTTGCGAAGCATGCGGAGGGTGTTGAAGCAGGAGGAGGAGACTGCTTTGACTTGCTTGGCCATGGAGAGCGTTGAGTCGAGGATGACTCCCAGGTTGCGTGCGTGGTCGGTGGGTGTCGGGGCTGCTCCCAGTGTCGTTGGCCACCAGGAGTCGTCCCAGGCTGAGGGGTTGGAGCCGAGGATGAGGACCTCTGTCTTGTCCGTGTTCAGCTTTAGTCGGCTGATCTTCATCCAATCGGCGACGGCCTTCATTCCTTCATGGAGGTTGGATTTGGCGGTGAGGGGGTCCTTGGTGAGGGAGAGGATCAGTTAAGTGTCGTCGGAGATTATGTTGAGGTCGTGCTGTCTGGCGATGCGTGCGAGCGGGGCCATGTAGATGTTGAACAGTGTCGGGCTGAGGGATGATCCCTGGGGTACGCCGCAGATGATCTCGGAGGCTTCGGATCAGAATGGTGGGAAGCGGACTCTCTGGGTTCTGCCTGCGAGGAAGGAGGTGGTCCATTCCAGAGCCTTGTCTCGGATCCCTGCGTCGTGGAGGCGTGTGCGTAGAGTGCGGTGGCAGACAGTGTCGAAGGCGGCGGAGAGGTCCAGCAGGATGAGGGCTGCGGTCTCACCGTTGTCCAGCAGGGTCCTGATGTCGTGGGTGGCGGCGATGAGGGCAGTCTCAGTGCTGTGGTTGCTGCGGAACCCTGACTGGGATGGGTCCAGGATGCTGTTTTCTTCGAGGTATCGGGTTAGCTGTCTGTTGACGATCTTCTCGATGACCTTGGCTGGGAACGGAAGCAGGGAGACGGGCCGGAAGTTCTTGAGGTCTCTCGGGTCCGCCTTGGGTTTTTGAGTAGGGCGTTGATCTCTGCGTGTTTCCAGCTCTCTGGGAAGGTCGCGGTCTCGAAGGAGAGATTGATAATGTTGCGCAGGTGGGGTGCGATGGAGCTGCTGGCTTTGTTGAAGATGTGGTGCGGGAAAGGGTCTGACGGGGAGCCGGAGTGTATCGTGCTTATGGTCTTGATGGTGTCATCCATGTTCACGCTGGCCCAGGCTGGCAAGGGGTCAGGGTCGATGGTGTGCGGCGGGTCTGGTGCATCGATCTCAGTTGGGGCTCTCTGGGTGTTGAAGCTGTCGTGGATGTCGGCGATCTTGCGGTGGAAGAAGGTGGCGAGGGAATCGCACAGGGCTTGCGACGGCGAGATGTCGTTGGTGTTGGAGCATGGTTTGAGCATGGTTCAGAGTGGTGTTGATGGGCCAATTTTGAGGGTGACCAATATCTGTGACTACCACTCTCATCATGCTATTGCCTACCCCCCCCTTCCCAGCATGCCCATACTTCCTTCCTTTTGAGTGGACTTCACTGTGTGTGAGTGTGACAGCAATGGCAAGATGGCTGACAGTGTGGTCCTGTTGTTTGTTGGTGCACAGTTCCCAGCAGGGCCTTGTGCTCCCCACAGCTGAGGGCAGTGTCAGACATCTTTGAAGTGGCTTTTCACTCCCTGTGAGGTGTGCATGCTTCAGTGTGAGCTTGCTCACATCATAGGGAGTGGAAAAGAACTGACAAGATGGCTGACACTGGGTACTGCTGTGGGGAGCACAAGGCCCTGCTGGGAACTGTGCAACAACCAACAGCAGGGCCATGTGGGTGGGGGATGTTGAGCTGTGACTACCACTCCCATCATGCTATGCCTACACCCCCCTTCCCAGCATGCACATACTTCCTTCCTTTTGAGTGGACTTCACTGTGTGTGAGTGTGACAGCAATGGCAAGATGGCTGACAGTCTGGTCCTGTTGTTTGTTGGTGCACAGTTCCCAGCAGGGCCTTGTGCTCCCCACAGCTGAGGCCAGTGTCAGACATCTTTGAAGTGGCTTTTCAATCCCTGTGAGGTGTGCATGCTTCAGTGTGAGCTTGCTGGGCCATGTGGGTGGGGGATGTTGAGCTGTGACTACCACTCCCATCATGCTATTGCCTACACCCCCCTTCCCAGCATGCCCATACTTCCTTCCTTTTGACTCTGCTTCCCTGTGGGGTAGTGTGCCTGTGCTGACAGGATGGCTGACAGTGTTGTCCTGGCGTTTGTTTGGCTACAAGTCCCAAAAGTGACCCTATGCTTCACACAGCATAACCCAGTGTGGTAGTTCTTTGTGGGATATTTAATTAGAGTGTGAGGCAATGCATTCTCCAAGGTGAGTTGTGTGGAGTTTGTGTTAAGGGGGTGTGTGAGAAAAGCTGCTGGTTACTATGGTCAGAGCTGTCAGTCCTCCTTCCCACCCAGCCAGATATCCCACCATGGAACGTGCTTCCATTGCAGGGAGTGCAAGTTGGCTTTCAGGATGTCAGTCAGTGGTGTCCTGCTGTTGGTTGGTGCACAGTTCCCAGCAGGGCCTTGTGTTCCCCACAACAGAGCACCATTGTCAGACATCTTTGAAGTGGCTTTTCACTCCCTGTGAGGTGTGCATGCTTCAGTGTGAGCTTGCTGGGCCATGTGGGTGGGGGATGTTGAGCTGTGACTCCCACTCCCATCATGCTTTTGCCTACACCCCCTTCCCAGCATGCCCATACTTCCTTCCTTTTGACTCTGCTTCCCTGTGGGTTAGTGTGCCTGTGCTGACAGGATGGCTGACAGTGTTGTCCTGGCGTTTGTTTGGCTACAAGTCCCAAAAGTGTCCCTATGCTTCACACAGCATAACCCAGTGTGGTAGTTCTTTGTGGGATATTTAATTAGAGTGTGAGGCAATGCATTCTCCCAGGTGAGTTGTGTGGAGTTTGTGTTAAGGGGGTGTGTGAGAAAAGCTGCTGGTAACTATGGTCAGAGCTGTCAGTCCTCCTTCCCACCCAGCCAGATATCCCACCATGGAACGTGCTTCCATTGCAGGGAGTGCAAGTTGGCTTTCAGGATGTCAGTCAGTGGTGTCCTGCTGTTGGTTGTTGCACAGTTCCCAGCAGGGCCTTGTGCTCCCACAGCAGTACCCAGTGTCAGCCATCTTGTCAGTTCTTTTCCACTCCCTGTGATGTGAGCATGGTTCAGAGTGGTGTTGATGAGCCAATTGTGAGGGTGACCAATATCTGTGACTACAACTCCCATCATGCTATTGCCTACACTCACTTCACCAGCATACACAGAATTCCTTCCTTTCAGTGAGCTTCCCTGTGAGGTGGTGTTCTAGTGGTGGCAAAATATCTGACTGTGTTTGTTGGTTATATTTGTGCCACTGCCTTGCTCTATTTGTTGTTAGGTTTGTACATGTCATGACACAGTTACATGTCACTATGAGATGGCATGTATTGTGTTTATCTGACTAACATACACATCTTGGGATGATTATCTTTTGGTTGCTGTGGATTTGCTAAGGGTGCATGGTTTGACTATCCCCTTGACAGTGATGTGTGTGTATTGTCACACAATATTGTGTATATTGGTTGTGTACTCACCAGGCTCTGGGATGTTTGATAGTCCATATATGCTCACTGGTGGGAGGATGGCCCGCACCTTCTCCTCCCAGGGCCTGAGGTATAGTGGTTTGGCAGGAGGGCCACTGCCGGTGCGCTGACTCACGGCGTAATCCTTCTTGAGTAGGTCCTTGACCCTCCTGCGCACATCATACCACCTGTTCTGGATGTCTTCCTTTGTGCGCAAATATGGTGATTGTGCGTTCACCCTGTCGACGATCCTCTCCCACATCTTGGTTTTCTGCGACATGGGGGTCTGTTGGACCAATGTACCAAACAACTGTGGCTCTACCCTGAGGATCTCATCTACCAGGACTTCCAATTCACTGTCTAGGAACTTTGGATTCTTCTTTGGGGGCATGGTGATGGGTGGTGGTGGGGATTGATGTGTGTGTGAGTGTGCAAGTGAGGGTGGGTGAGTGTAGGTTTTGCTGGGTGTATGTGAGGGTGCTATTTGTGAGGTGCTAATGGTGTGTGGCTTGTGTGATGGATGAGTTGTGAGTGTGTCTGTGGTTGCTGTCTGATGGTGTTCTGTGCTGGCGGGTCAGTTGAATTTGCAAAGGATCATGGTAGGGATTTGTGGCCTTTATACGGGTGGAGTTGTGGGTGTGTCCTTGTTCCATGTTTTTTTCCCCCTGTATTTATTGACTTTGTCATTGCTTGTTTGGCCCTTTTTTAAAAAAAAATTCATTTGAGTTTTTTAGGCATGTAGGAGACGTTCTACTGACCGAGTAGGACGCTGCAGTTGACTCGTGCGGGCTTCTCCGAGTCTTTCAAGCTGTGTTCCTGCTGGGTTTCATGTGCGGCGTACGCGTCGGTCGCGGAGTATTGGGTTGTTTCGGCTGGGTTTTGTATGCGTGTCGGTCGTACGGTTTGGGCTCCGTGCGACTCGGTCTGGTTTTCCACACATTGCATCGTACTGCGCGGGTCGGAGTTCGCGGGTACGTTTCGGTCGGGTTCATTCCTGGTGCGTGTCGGTCAGTTCGATTCGCGTAGTTTCCCTGCCGGATAGCTTGTTTCCGTGCGGTTCAGTCGTTCGGCTTGTGTTCCGTACGAGTCGGTCGTGATTCACATGCATTTCATCGTACTACGCGGATCGGGCAGCGCCGGTACGTGTCGGTCGGACAACATTCCCGTACCGAGTCGGTCGGTATGTTTTCCGGCCTGAATCGAAATCGGCCCCTTAGTAGGTGAACATGTCATAATTTGTCTCATCCTTATAAAAATTTCGTAAATGATTTTCTCAGGTAGGAATTGGTAAAGATAGATGCAAGATAGCATCTACACTCTATCACTGCTCTGTACCAAGCTACCAGAGGGTAAGCACAGGTTAATTTAGAGTTTGCCTGCCTCTTACCCCGACTAGGATTGTTGTTGCCGCTTGACTAGGGCTCATACCCTAGCCAACCTGCAACCCAATTTCTAACAAGGACAAACATGTTCTTATTTGACATCGAGAGTGACTAGATAATCATTTTTGTGGATGTTCACAAATCTTATATATGTGGTTTGTGCCGGTAAGTGGTCATAATATCGAGTTTTTCATATCGATATACCATAATATCGTGTTTAGTATATCGACAGTACTAAATATCGATGTTATATATATCGATGTTAAAAATATCGATTATAAGTGTTGTTAAAAATATTGAAGTTTGAAATATCGAATGTTAAAATATCGTAAAGTCAAAATGTCGTTATAATATTTTATTCTTATGTTTTATGTTTGTTTTTAATATTATTTTAGTTGATTAATGTTATAAAAAATATAAATTGAATTTAAATTTTTAGGATCGGGATGTTGGGTTTATAAGGGATAAGGGTGGAGAGTGTTTTAAAAAATTGATTAGAAATTTTAAATAAATGTATAATTTATAAAATACATTTTTATAAATTTGTTTTAGGAGCGGGATGTTGGGTTTATAGGGGATAAGGGTGGGGATTATTTAAAAAAATTAGAAATTTAATTTTTTTTAAATTTAAATTTAAAAATTTAAATTTAAAATGTTTTTTTTGTAGCGGGATGTTGGGTTTATAGGGGAGAAGGGTGGGGAGTGTTTTAAAAACTTTGAAATTAAATTTGAAATAATTTTGAAATTTTAAATTTAGAATTTAAAATTTAGTTTTATGAGTCGGATGTTGTGTTTATAGGGGAGAGGGGTGGGGAGTGTTTCAAATTTTTTATTTTAAATTTAATAAAATTTAACAAATAAGAAATTTAATTTATCAATTTCTTTTTAGGAGTGGGATGTTGAGTTTATAGGGGATAAGGGTGGGTAGTGTATTAAAATAATTTAATATTTATAAAAAATAAGTAATAATTTTAACAAATTGATTATAAATTAGTAATATTTCTTTTTGTTTTTTTAATTTAGAATGAAGGTGTGTAATTTAATGTAATTTATATAATATTGTTATTAAAATATTTAAAAATGAATTTTGAGTGAAATTATAATAAATAAAAAAAATTGTAATATATTGTTTGGATAGTGGATAATTTTAAATATATTAATATAAATTATAGTTTATTAATATTTCACAATATTTAATATTTAATATTTCGCTTCTGTTAATTAATATTTTTGTTTTGTGAAAATTATATATTAAAAATTAATATTTATGATATAATTTATAGGGATTAATAATACAGTATACATTAATAATAATTTACTACAATTATTTTAGAGAAAATAAATTATGTATAATGTAAAGAAAATTAAATAATTTATGTGTGAAATATAGTCATTTTTAATGTAAATTGTTATATTTACTGATTTGTGAAATCAAAAAATATGATTATCTTTTTTTAATATTGAGAGTTATTTAAATATTGTACATATTTGGAAATGTTATTGTTAAAGGAAATTAGTTTAATGTACAGTTTATTTACACATGTAATTTTAATTTTAGGGGGAATAGTAAATTATCTATGTTTGTTATTTATTATTTTTAATAACTTAAGACTAATTGCTGTGGAAATATTAAATTATATATGTGTAGTGTCCAGCACCTTGTTTGACTTAATACTTATTGGAGTGGGAATAGTAAATTATATATGTTTAGTGTCCAGCACCTTCCCTGAGTTAATAGTAACTGGAGTGGGAATAGTAAATTATATATGTTTAGTGTCCAGCACCTTCCCTGATTTAATACTAACTGGAGTGGGAATAGTAAATTATATATGTGTAGTGTCCAGCACCTTCCCTGATTTAATACTAACTGGAGTGGGAATAGTAAATTATATAGTTTTAGTGTCCAGCACCTTCCCTGACTTAATACTAACTGGAGTGGGAATAGTAAATTATATATGTGTAGTGTCCAGCACCTTCCTTGACTTAATACTAACTGGAGTGGGAATAGTAAATTATATATGTTTAGTGTCCAGCACCTTCTTTGACTTAATACTTATTGGAGTGGGAATAGTAAATTATATATGTTTAGTGTCCAGCACCCTCCCTGAGTTAATACTAACTGGAGTGGGAATAGTAAATTATATTGGTGTAGTGTCCAGCACCTTCCCTGACTTAGGGGCCGATTCCGATGTCGGACGGACTCAGGTCCGTCCGACATCGGTCAGGAGCCGTAACCGACTGACCTGCTGTCGTCGGTTACGGCCCTGCAAGTATGATGTGACCGAACCCTGTTCGGTCGCACTCGTATACTACACAATGGGAGCATGCATTCCGAGCGGAATGCATGCTTGCATTGTGGAAAGCAGGGGTGCAGTTCATCCCTGCACCCTGTGGCCTGCACCCCAAGGTGCCTGCCACTGGGTGCAGGGATCAACAGAGGGGCACCATAGGTGCCCCCAGGGCGCCGTTCGGCGGCCTCGCACCCATGGGGGCACTACTGGGGGCCCCCAAAGACAGTTACCGACTGCCTTTTCGTGCCGGAAAGACCGGCACGAAAAGGCAGTGAAATACTGCCATCGTAATCCCTCGGTCGTGAAGAGGCGGCCGGGGGAGTACTGAAGGATTTCCGGACGGCGGACGGGCTCTCCGAACCCGTCGTAAGCCATCCGGTAATCCCAGTCGGATTCCTTTCCGACCGAGCCCATCAGAATGGCACGTTCCGATTCGGTCGGAAGGGCTCCGACCATTGTTCGGTGCCCTTCCGGCCGAAATCGGAATCGGCCCCTTAATATTAACTGGTGTGGGAATAGTAAATTATATATGTGTATAGTTTTGTGAACTTAAAATATTTATATAGTGTGTAGTGGGAATGTGTGTGAATTATTATATTTTAAAATGATAATTAAAACAATTATATAAATATTTTTAGTAAAGATATATTATTTAAAAAAGTACATTGCATTAAAACATATATTTTTATTATATTTAAAATATAAATTAATTGATTGACAAATAATGAGACGGGTACATTTTTGGAATGATGTTTATTTTTGGTTATTGAGGTAGTAATAGTAAAATAACATTTTATTTAATGCATATAATAGACATTAAGACAAAGAGAAAAAAACATTATCTTTATTTTTTATACATAGGGGCCCATTACGATACCCGGCGTAAATAAATCCGCCAGGCATGGAAGCGGCAAAAATCCGCCCGCACACACCGCCTGAACACCGACCACGCCATTACGATTACACAAACCGAAAACCGCCATCGGCGGAAAAGCACACAAAATACCGCCCGCCAACGTCCGAGTCGGAGTCAAACCGCCCGCCACGGACGGAAACACGCACGACAACACAAAACCGCCCGCCCTCACGGCCGACACACCGCACGTGAAATTACGATCGCACCGACATGAGCGCGGAAAACCACAAATATACCGCCCGCCAGCGCAAACAACGCCGATGAGAATCGACACGGCAGAAGCCATGGCGCCAACGTACCTGCACAGAAACCATCCGCACACAAAACCAATAGCACACAACATGGCCAACAAGTCCACACAGCAAGGCACGCACAAATACACAAGCACAGTACACATCCCGAAAACACCCCCCGGACAAACAAAAAATACAAAGGCCAGAACCCCAGACACAACACACCTGAAAACAACAGACCATGAGGACACACCCACATAGGTGAGTACAAAAGCAGCACTCCCACAGACCACAACCCCTTGCTACATTGCAAACCAGAGAGGAGAGGAGAGGACACAGTGACACAGCAAGGACAGCAGCACACCACAGAAACGCACACATCACAACCACCACCACCACCACCACCACCACCAAACACCAGCACCACCACCACCACCACCACCAAACACCGGCACCACAAACCCCCTGCACATTACACAACACACACCGCACCAGCACCACAAACACCATGGCACCACAAAGAATGCCCAAGTTCACGCCCATGGAGCTGACGGTCATGGTCGACGAGATCATCAAGGTGTACCCACAAATCTATGGGAACATGGTCCAGCACACACCACTAGCCACCAGAAACAGAATGTGGAACCGGATCGTAGACCAGGTCAATGCAGTTGGGACCCTGCCCAGGAACAGAGTCGAGATTAACAAACGTTGGAATGACGTAAAGAGCCTGGTCAAGAAGAAGGAGGGCAAAAACAGAGAGCTGGCTGCCGTCACTGGCGGAGGGAATCCCGCGCTCTTTAAGACCTTCAAAGCGTGGGAGGAGAAGGTGCGAGTCGTAATACATCCGGAGATCCTCGCCGGATTAGCAGGGGGAGTGGAGGCTGGTAAGTACAAACTAATGTATACCAGCACACCGCTATGTACTCACATGCACTACCACCATGCCACAGCTCCCAGGGACAAACACCCCCATGTCCAGCACACAATACACAACACATCACACACACATGCAACAGACACTACGACACACAGCCCAAACCGAATAACTGTAAGATGCGTGGGGACATGTGTACACTAAGCCAGCCACGTAACCACCAACAGGTCCCCAAATATGCCAGAAGCGCCACAACGAGCACCCACCACACCCATGTGTCCGCCACAGCTGCACTAACCGACAAGTAACAGGTAAGTGGCAGGAACACAAAGTGCAGTGGGTGGGACGGTGGACAGCCCAAGTACAACACACACCAGGCCCCAGTCCCACAGCACAGCAAGGAGGAGCATCCCCCACACCCCACAGCCACGTGTCAGCCACCGCAGTGCACAACGACAGCCGAAAGGCAGACATCACGGTCCACAGCAATCGGTGTCAGTGGGTGTCCAGCCACCCCCACGACCCACAACACCCCCCACCCCCACAGACCTGCAACATGGAGCACCCCCCGCTTAGAGCCATGTGGCATCCAGTACAGTGCACGCACGAACAACTTGCAGGTGGGAAACTGGACAGGGCTGGATTACTGGAGGCATGAGGACCATAACACGACCAACACATGGGACATGTCACGTAGCAGACGAACACGCAGCACCGCCCACCGTCACGAACAAGTGAACAATGTGCACACGGACATGAACAACAGACTCACACCCCACATGACCCATCACAGACATAGCAACACCCAAGGAGCCACGTCTGCATGCACAAGCCACACTGAATATAGTCCCACACGGCAGCCACTGTGCAACTCATCACACACAACCGAAACACCATTGAAGTCCTGTCCATGTAGCCCCTACTGCCTGTCAACAACACACCCCACAACTACGCCTATGTAAGACAAACAACACTAGACGCAACAGAGCGGAACAACATAAATGCACACGAACACCACTGAACCCATCAAACTCACAGACACACCATGCACATACAACATACCATCCATCCCATCCGTCAGCCCCAGTCTCATGAAAGGCATGTCATCCGCACAGCTGCCACACATACAGCAGTCACGCTAAGACACATGCCCATGACCAACCATGTGCCAGAAGTCAATTAAGCGCACGACACACTGTGAGCAACAACACACAACATGGGCCACACCCCCCCGAGCACTGCAGTGATGCACATGGCACAGGGCAGCACGCACACCAAGGAGATGGGACAACTGCAATACGTTGGCTGGCACACAACTATCACTCACTCATAACGATGCGTCCAATGCCATGTCCAGTAATCACAACAGACAGCAAATATGCAGGCCATGTCAAGCATGCACACACCTCAAACCATGCACTGTCATGCTGCCACAACACATGTCACGTTCGGCACCCATGGCTCACAGCATGTACCCCAAAAGCATATCCCCTCCCAAATGCGAATCTGGGGCATAGCCCCCATGTTGCCATATGCGTTCCTAAGCGTTCCATTTGAACCCCAAAAGCATATCCCCTCCCAAATGCGAATCTGGGGCATAGCCCCCATGTTGCCATATGCGTTCCTAAGCGTTCCATTTGAACCCCAAAAGCATATCCCCTCCCAAATGCGAATCTGGGGCATAGCCCCCATGTTGCCATATGCGTTCCTAAGCGTTCCATTTGAACCCCAAAAGCATATCCCCTCCCAAATGCGATTCTGGGGCATGGCCCCCATGTTGCCATATGCGTACCTAAGCGTTCCATCTGAACACCAAAAGCAAAGTACAAACCAGACCCAGGATGGGCCAGGAGCCCGCATACACCAGAGTCACAATAAGTAGGGGCACAGCAACACACCCATCGGCATGGCCAATCCGTCCCATGCCACATGTGCACAGCACACAGTCCCATTGCCAAGCACACACAACTACAGATGCTACAGCCACACACACGCCTCCGGGAAACCCATGTACGAGATTGCACGGACTGTCAATGTCAGACGACAAATACATACTTCGCCAGGTGCAACACAATAACAAATCTCATTCTCTCCACAGGTGACGAACTGCTGGATGCTGGGGATGGAGCCAGCAGCCAGCACAGCCAGCCTACAAGCCCCCAACGAGGACACACGGATCTGGAGGATCTGTCCTCCTCTTCGGACACGGACAACCAAGCAGGCCCATCTGGTGTGGCAGGGCCCAGCCGCTCCCAGGACCCCTCCTACCCACCAACCCATCATCCAGGGCTGCTGAACATTCCCAGCCCCCTGCTGCCACTGTCGTTGCGGCCACACCCACGGTCATTGTGGCCACTACCACTGCCGCAACCGCCACCATCGCCGCACCGACCACCACCGCCGCCACCACCGCCACGTCTTCGCTGGCACCAGCCCCAGCGCAGGTGGTGGCCCGGACGACTGGATCCACCCTGGGAGCCACAGCGAGGACCGTGGTGAGCAATGTGGCTAGTGGACAGGCCGGTGGCAGCAGGACTGGTAGGAGGAGCAGGGTCAGGGAAACGCCAGCCTCCCCTGGGAGCCATGCCCTGCCTCACATGGCCAGAGTCCTTGGGGCCTATGAAGAGGCCCAAGGACAATGGGTCCGGTCTGCTTCAGACACGCGTGAGGTGCTGGGGGTGCTGAGGTCCATGGACGCCCG
Organism: Calotriton arnoldi; assembly: GCA_963921515.1. Lineage (NCBI taxonomy): Eukaryota > Metazoa > Chordata > Amphibia > Caudata > Salamandridae > Calotriton > Calotriton arnoldi. The sequence goes on along the minus strand of CAWUFW010003077.1, from coordinate 7,784 downwards.
TATGGGCCAAATCGTGGACCTCATGGGACAGCTGGTGGTGGCGGTGAGGTCACAGCCAGGGACAGCAGCTCCCCTCCGCCACCACCTGCCGGGGCGCAGGGTGGAGCAGCAGTGTCCAGTTCCCCTGCGTCCACAGCCAGTGATCACACCTCAACCACCAGCATGTCGCAAGCAGGCACCCCCTCGCAAACGTGGAAGGGGCCGTCCGAAGTGGAAACAGATCTCCCGGGAGGACTTCGCACGCTCCAAACGCAAGTGAGGCAGCCAGCCAGCCTTCCGCCAGCCTTCCTTGACCAGCCACTGCATTGACTTGGACTACGATCCCACTCCACACAGCCATCTGGATGGCATGTGTGTGTTGGACTATGGACATAGAACCAGTGGGTACACCCTGATCATCACGCAGCCATGACCGACAGCTCATTGTCACTGCACGCACCACTTTTGTCATCACCTTACACACAATCACATGTCACAGTTTGTAATAAATGCACCTTTTTCACTAACTGCTGTTTGTGCCCTGTGTCTTATTTGTACGGAATACAACGGCCACCTTGGGCGGAAAGGCACCTGATGCGTGGCATGGCATTTGAATCCGGAGGGCCTGTAGGGACCTAGGGGTGGGAGACAGAACAGGAGCACATTCAATGAGTGTGTCACACACCCATCACACAGTACATGTCAACAACTACAAGCAATGTACACACATCGCACAGAGCAATAGGGCACAATGCCACAGCCACCAACAGTGGCATACTACCCTGGCCATGGAGCGTTGACACACAGCACACAGTGAACAAACGGCCACCCTGACACAGCACACACACACCTGCACAGATACAGCCACATCAGCCGTCGTACATGGACACTCACCGTCAAGTGAAGTAGCGGGCGATGAGCTGCTGCCGCACATTACCAGCTTCCTCCTCTCCGCTGTCCTCCTCACTCGAGCTGTCCTGGTCTGCGGGCTGGGGCCCTGGTTGATCTCCGTCATCCACGATGAGGGGGATCTGCTTCCGAATGGCCAGATTGTGCAGCATGCAGCACGCCACCACTATCCGGCACACCTTCTGTGGGGAGTACGCCAGCGCACCCTCGGTGCGGTCCAGGCACCTGAACCTGGACTTGAGGAGGCCAAAGGTACGCTCGACCACACGTCTGGTCCTCCCATGTGCCTCATTGTAGCGATCGTCTGCTGGGGTGCGAGGATTCCTCAATGGACTGAGCAGCCATGCCCCATTCGGATACGCAGAGTCACCTGGGTGTGAGGGGCACAGAGAACCGTTGCTAATCCAACTGGACAGGGGACAGCATCGCACAGCCAGCACGCTACACCACTCCACATACTCACCGACAATACAGGCACGATCCTGTTGCATATTGGACATCAGTCGTGGCAAGATGCTGTTGCGCATTATGTGTGCGTCATGGGCCGAGCCTGGGAACTTTGCACACACGTGGGTGATCACCATGTCCGCAAGGCACACCACTTGCACATTCAGGGAGTGCGTGTGCTTCCTGTTGCGGTACAGGTGCTCAGTGGCCTGTGGTGGAACAAGGCCGACATGTGTGCAGTCAATGGCTCCAACGACGTGTGGGATTCTGCCAAGGGCATAGAATGCACCCTTCACTGCCGCCAATTCACGAGCCCTGGGGAAGCGGATGTACCTGTTCCGGTACAGCATCATGGCTGCCAGTACATCCCTCAGCACCTTGCTGAACATGGGCTGGGACATCCCTCCTCCAATGCCCACTGTGTGCTGGAATGACCCAGTGGCGAAGAAATGCATGGCGGCCATCACCTTAGCCGTGGGGGTGACAGCAGTCGGATACACCCTGCGGGGACGGAGATGGGGTTCTAACATGGCACACAGTCGATGCAGGGTTGGCCTGTCCAGCCGAAACTTCCTAATAACCTCTGTATCGTCCATGTCCGCCAGCAATTGGTATGGGCGGTCAATGTTCGGTCTCCGCCTAGGGACAATGGCAGAGGACACATGTCAATGCAACACGACACATAGCAATTTCGCATACACATCACTGACATGACTGAGCAAGCACATGAGCCACAGCCCAGCTGTCAAGCTGGGACGGCACGGCCACAATACACTTACACAGGTCTCCCAACAATGGCAATGGCTAGTGATACAAACCACTGCCATGTGCATGCACATGGGGATCTAGGCCCCAATGACTTGCGGGGCGTGCTGATGGGGACTGACTGCATATCCGTCAAGCGGCAACGCCACGGCAACATGAATGTCTGCTGAGCATGGAACTGCTTCCGCGGCTGGATGAGTATGGCACACGACGACAACGATGTGGGCACAGGCTGAGCGGCCAAAACAAGTGGGACCTGTGGCACGAGGGGATATGAGACAGTAGTAGGTGTCAGCACTGCACCCTATGTACAGCACTGTACGGATCACACCTCCCGAAACATTGACAGGTGTCCACATTGACAGCCCCATGCCAAGACGGCTGTGTGCTTGCAGTCACACGTCACAGGTGAGAGGTTACATTGCACGTGCCAGGTGGCAGACGTACATAGTGGGAGCTGGCATGTGTGTGCATGTGTCTCCTGTTCAGGTTCCACCAGATGGGCGCTGACTCTGTACTGACCATTGGACACAGCATGTTCCGTGATAGGCTTGTGTGTGTGGGATGGTGGCACTGGATGTGCCTCCGTTGGGTGGGGGGCCATGCACAGGGCGGGTACGTCGATGATTGCGCATTGTTGGTCACGGTGGGTGCACCAACTAAGATGTGTTGCCCTGTGTTCAATTCCTATGTCCGCATGATGATGGACTGTAGATGTGGGCAGACTACACATTGGTCGATGTGCTGTCTATATGCATGTGCCTTCACACCAGGCACAGCTGCCCCTGCACATGTGACCCCTGCTGGACTCGCTGCTGGGTCTGTGGAGCTGATGCACCTTCTGCGCGTGGGGCGGACAGCTCTCCTCACTTCCCTCATTGCGCATGTCATGACTTTGCCGCAGGTGACATGGATCATGGAGGGCCCACATGTACGCGTGGGTAGGCTACACATGATTGTACACTGGTCGCCACCCCCAGTCAGTGTTTCGAATGGGAAGGTTGTCGTGCTGGTGGTATGTTCGATGTGGCGGATGGGCGGGCCTAGGTGCGGGCTTACATTCCGGACATGGGGGTAGTTGGATTGGCGACTAGTTGCAGTACACACGGGACACGTCTCTTCCTTTCCACATCTGGGTCATCCCTTGTACTGACTGACAGTGATACAGTCATCTTCGCCCCAGCCCTCATGTCCTCCCCTCGCTCCCCCAATATGCATGCTCACCTGCGAGGCTAGCGCTTGCACAGGCAGCCCCAAGCTCGCACCAGAGAGGGCAAGGAGTGTATGTGTGGGTCCAGTTGCACGAGTGGGCTGTCTCAGGGTATGATGTGTTGCGGGACGCCGTCCACCTGCGTGGTGCCCCAAATGGAGACCCGGCCTGCATGGACTATGCATCACAGTCTTCGCCTTCCGGATCCGCCACCTGCGACACCCACTGGCTGTGGCTGCCCTTGCGGCCAGGCCACGTCCGTCTGTGACTGATGGCCCACACATTCACTCTTTGGCCTCTCTGGGGAGGGCTCGGGGGTGGTGGCGCACGCGCTTGCACTTAGTCGCAATGGCATGTGGCGTGGTTGGTATGATGGGCAATGGATGGGATGGTGCGAGCCACCTCCCGTGATGTCAGTGCTGCTCGTGCTGTGGTGCGTCCCCCTACACTTCCATGTGACTTGTGCCATGCTAGACGTTGAGGTTCTATTGCCTGCGTGATATGACCAGGAGGCGCGCGAGGAGACCTCTCACACACCATGCTCCACTGCCATCCCGTGCCCTGTATCGCCTGTGCGGATTGACTATGTTGGGGTTACACCTGGTCGACTGGGGCTGTGTGTGCCTTGTCAAGGGGCATGGCGGGCGCACAACAGGATCCAGCTTGTCCACAGAGGGTGGGCTGAGGTGCGCCTGGTACCGCTTGTACGTGTGCCCGGCTGCTGTGCACACACGTGTTCACTCCCCCGACAGGTGTCCTCTCACAATGCCCAGGGAAGCGGTGGTGTACTGTTCATGACCCCTCCCAACACGGCGTGCTCCAACTTGGCATGTGCGCATCTACCCGTCGCACCCACCCACCTGAGCACTGCGTCCATACGACTTCACACGACACATGTGTGTCTTCCACAGTAGTGCTACTCATTTGCGTTGACATCCAATACCAGTGGACTACATGGTCATGTCACGACTGCCGTGTACTTCACATACTCTCATCCTCTCTCATTCGTACTTGTGAAATGAGTCAGCGGAGACAGTTTTGGTTTCAAACATTATATTGTGTCTTCTGTCCTCTGTGATGCAGTATAGTGGACACTACTGGCAGCGGAATACATGTTGAGGATATACTGAGCATGATTGCAAATGGGATAGGGTGTGGGGTTACATGTGATTGGCTGTTGCTTGTGGGATGTGGGCTTCAGAGTGACATCTGCTTGGCCAAGGCTGTGCTAATGTACATTTACGTATAGCTGCGGACTTTGACACAGACGGTATACATGTAGCCTACCAGACCGCTTGGCATCATGGGCACAGTCCATCTCAGTTCCATGTGACAGGTTTGCTGCGGTTGTTCCTCATGCACGCGTGCATGTGAGATGACATCAGGGCATGTGCTTGCGTGCATGCAGCGGCATGCCACTTGTTGTTGCACTGTGGTGGTTACTGGGCATGTCACAGTCACTGGGGTCGTGTTGTTGTTGTATGCACTTGTCGTCCATGCAAAGGTCCTGGTATGGGATTCCCGGGGCGGGGGTGGGAGGGGTGCAGCACCCACAGACTCCAGGCGACCTATTCATGTCCACTGAGCGGTGTGTGTGTCCATGTGCGCTGGATCCATGTCGTGTCCTGGTTGTTCGTGCAGTTCCGCCAATGTGGGTGCGATACACAGAGCCCATGCCACTGCCTCCCACGATGCATGCGGTGTTCCTGGATGTGATGGGGAACAGTGTGCATGTCCCGGTCATATCCGATGTCATGGCGATGTCGTTGATGGTGTGGTTACAGTTGCCGGTCATTTGGTATGGCTGTTGTGGTGGTGACTGGCCAGATCCATGCGGAAGCTAAGCATGGGTGCGGGGTTGGACATCATAGGTCACTCGGGAACCTGCGTTGTGGTCCGACGTATTTACAGGTTGTCAGGTATGCGATGCCGCCCAGCAGGGCTTCCATGTCATTGGTGGTGTACATGTTTGCCAGCCAATGTAGCGGATGGTGGCTGTCAAGGTGTTGTTCGTGAGTTGTCCCTTGGAGGACCATGATGGGGCATGCTGGGTGACATTCGATGTAGCTGTTCTCGATGATCCGTCGTGGTGGAGGCACAGTGGTCCCATTTCAGTGCGGGTGCGATGTTGGCCACATACGCCATGCCCCCATAGGCAGAGCAGGCCCTGTCGTGTGCGTCCAGAGGGAGGAGTAGTGGTAGCAGGTCCGCCTTCAGACATGCCGGGTTGGAGAGGCATATCTCGACGGGATGCTGGTAGGGACACCTCCGACAGTAGAAGACGGGCATGACGCAGCTGAACAATGTGATGCGGTAAGTCAGTCGGTAACTTACGTTCAGCAGGGACAGGAGATCGCATCCCAATGTATGGCACAGGTTGGTTTTGTACAGCTTGAGCTGTTCGGCGTAGTTGGGTAGGTGTGTTGCGGTTGCCATTTCGCAGCAGTTCGTTGAGGTGGCGTGCTCCGGCTGTGTGTGCAGTCTGCAATGTGCACGCTCCGGGGTTGCTGTGAGCTCTGTGTAGTCGTAGGGAGACAGGACTTGTGTTCTGTTGGCTTGTTTGGAGGACACGGGCCCTCTTCCCACATGCTTCTCAGACAGTTCAAGGTCAGTGCTGTGTGACTCCTTCCAATTAACTTGCATGTGGCCGACATGGGGAGTGTTTTCTTCTTTCTTCCCCGTCCGTTGTGTGCTTCTGTGATATGCGCTATCTGCCCTGTGGTCGGTCTCCTCGGCATGCCTGTGTTGGTCTATTCTTGGACAATGGCTGTATTCACCGGCTTCTGTCGTAGGGCTGTGGTTTCGGAGTTGGAATGGAAGGTCATTCAGTGCTGTCTGCTCTCCCTTGTGTGGGCGGCAGGCTGCCTTTCCGCTCTGCGTTGGGCCTTGTGTGTGAATGTTATTCTTGGGCCACCTGTTGTCGGTCCCCGGGCTCTTTGGTGTTCCGTTTTATATGTCTTGTTCATATGTGCAGGGTGGTATGGGTGTTTCTGTGTGGTACTGGCGTTCCTCTTCCCGAAGGGGCCCTGCTTCTCCTAGTTGGTGTTGCCGCCGCTGTGTGCTACGCCATGTTTGTTACACTGGGGTGTGTCCTGCTGTTGCGTGTCTTCACTGACATGTGTGCGTCGGTTGTGTGGCGTTGGGTGTTGTCCGTGAATTGGGCGTTGGGGACATGTCTGTGGCCGGCCTGTCACGTGTCATGTGCGTTCGGGGTGGGGCTGATGTGTGTGCTGCTTGGTTGTGTCCCTGTGTCTGTGTGCGACGCATGCATGGCGCTGCGGTTGGCCTCTGCGTTGTGCGCATGTGTGGCGGCGTCATCGGCGCTTTGGGGCCGTGACGGGGTGGTTGGTTCCTAGTCCCAGGTGGTGTGTACACATGTGTTCTGCGATGTTACGATTTGGCCTGTGTGTCATATGTGGATGCGATGGTGGATGTGTAGTGTACACGCGCTGGTGGGGGTTGTCCGCTTTTCCGCCTCTTGCACTGTGTGCGCTGTTTGCGTGCACTTGTTGTGTGTGTGCCTACCTGCGTCTCCGCGGCACGTTGCGTCCTTGGTGGTGCATCAGCAGAAGCATGGGGAGTGCCTGCAGTGCTGGATTCATGCTCGGGGAGCCGCTTCTTCGTTGTCCGTGCTCGGCATCCGTGTTACCGCTTCGGTTTGTCGTACGGCATCTCTTGGCCGTGGGAGCCGTTTGTTTGCGGCATCGTAATTTATGCGCCGGGCGGGACGTGTTTCGCCGGACGGTGTGTGTCAGTTGAGCTGCGCCGCTACATGTACGGGCGCACTTTGATGGCGGACGGTGTTGCTGGCTTGCCGGCGGTGTTTGGCCTACTTTTCGCATCGTAATTGGACGGGCGTGTGGACTGCTGCGTGCCGGCGGTAACTGGTGGTTTTTGCATCCGCCAGCACGGCGGTGGTGCTTCCGCCCGCCATCGTAATGTGCCCCATAGATTTTTTAAATGTTTATAATTTCACATATAATAATTTTGTAGAATTTTTTTGTTAACATTGGTACATTTATTAATACAGGTATGTATATTTTGTAACAATAAAAATATTGTTTTACATTTATTTATAACATTTATTTTACAAATTAATTATTTTTATAACAGTTGTACAGTTTTGTTTTGTATTTTCAACATTTATTATTTGGTTACATATATTGTAAAAATTAAATAATATAACATTTTTCACATTTTTTATACAAGTAAACATTTTAAATGTATAACAATTTTTTAACATTTACTAGTAATTTTTTATTAATATTATTGATATAAAAATAGTAATAATATTAATTATTACATTGTTTAATTTTATATAAACATGTTTTGTAATAGGTAAGTATTTATTTAACATTTGTTACATTTTGTACATATTTTTAATAAGCCTTGTACATAATATAACAAAATATGGAATTATAATAATAATTATTATATATTTTATAATTATTATTATAATTTTACATGGTTGAAA